>VXAA01006093.1:1058132-1140736 GCA_013399115.1 Anseranas semipalmata
AAAAAAAGTAAGCTCTCAAGAAAGAAATAGCTAGAGCACTTGACAGAGTGAGGAATTTACAGAATGGTTTTCTAACATAATTTATCCACAACCCTTTTTGCATTACCAAAGAAGTAGCAGCTGGAAAATAAATTTAGGTGTTAATTACTGTCGGGAAGTCAAAGGACAGCACAGAGCATGGAATCAAAGAGTTCCTTAAACCTTAACTTCTCCCTGATAACCTGGAGGATCCTATTGGATACAGCGGAATTTTTCTTATATTCACAGATTCACAGAATGGTTGAGCTTGGAAGGGACCTCTGGAGGTCATCTTGTCCAAGACCCCTCTCAATCAGGGCAACGTAGAGCAACATTGCCCAGTACCTTGCACAGGCAGCTTTTGGATATTGCCAAGGATGGAGACTCCACCACCTCTCTGGGCAACCTGTACCAGTGCTCAGCCACCTGCACAGATCCTTAATAACTAACTTTAGTGTTTGGACCTTGTAAAGTTTCCGTATTCTTTATGTAATGTTTCCATGAAGGACCTGGTTTAAATTATTTACCAGACTGTGTCAGTTTTTCAGAGAAAATTAAATCACCACCTTGCAGACAACTAGACTGTACAGGAAGAATCCCTTAGTTTTCATTTCTGACTGGCTTTTGTCATGTTTCATGGCAAGCCTGTAGAACAATCTTCATAAATCAACAACACAATTAAATATACCAATGGGTAAAATTCTTTCTAAGTAAATAACAGTTGAACAATGCCATCACCACTGATTTGCAAAATATCAAGGCTCTTACAATCCCATACTTATATTGTGCCATTATAAATAGCTATATGTCACAAAGAGCAAAACAGTCATTTTGTACCAACTGAGGAAACTGGCTTCCAAGTGACAGAGGATGTGGGTGTCCCTTCTGTGCATGAAAATAGATCTAAAAAGTGGCCCATGCATAGGGGAAAGCTGAGGTGGACATACAATGAAGAATTTTATTGCAATAGTTGCAAGTTGTGGTTTAACTGTGGTGTAATTGTATGTAATTTTGTTTGAGAGCTCGGTCTCTGGTGTCCTGTGAATACGTGAGAGTCTCAGCTCTCATTTGAACAGCAGTGCCTTGTCCTGGTCTGACCAGAGTGGAGTTTGAAACTGTGGACTCTGAAAGTACTGAGACAAGACTGAGTTAATTACTGAGATCATAGGACAAAATGTTGAAACTCATGTCAAAGTATCATAGCCTTAGACTCATTATCATAAGATAGATTAGTTATTTTATGTCTGAAAAGATTGATTGAATCAAAGACAGAAGCGCTGACACAGAGCTGTAAAAAATGCTCTTCTGCTTATAAATAATCTTCAATTCTGTTGAAAAAAATTAACAAAATATACAATTTTTACCTTTAATCAACACAGATTTGATGTTTTTTTCCCTGGCATAAGATGTAATAAATCTCAAAGGATACCTACTCTGTTCTGGGAGGCTTGCTGGGTCATATAAGAAACTTGCTTTTACATTTTAAATATACCCCTTTTTATTTTTATGGACTACAACACAGCTATGGTGATGCAAAAATGCCACTTCCTCAGAGAGAGGAAGAACTGAGAAAAAGTAAGTTATCAGGCAAGATGCTGTCTCTAGCAGTTATCCCTCACTGGGGAACTTTACAGTTCCTTTTTTCACCTAACAATAAGTTACAAGGTTAATTTGGTTGTTAGGTTAGAAATGCAGTTTTCTGCCTGGATATCCAAGATGCCACCATTTCCCTGATGAGACTTTAGTTGATGTCTCCTTTTCTCAGATTTTTTTTTCTTTTGAATTCAATGTCTTAGCAGCAAAAGACAGTGTGAGTAATGCACTCAAAGGAAATTACAGTGTTTTATGAATCATTAAAAGAGAATGGCAGAGATTGAGGTTTATTATCTGAGACAGCAAATGCCTTCAACAGTAAATATTTATGACTAGATTGAGTTGCAACAAACTGAGAGAAAACAAGTTCAAATAATCTTCTGTCTATTTCTTCTAAGTGGGGATACCAGCCTTGGTTTATTCTGTGTCCTTCCTGAACATATGCATTGAGGAAAGAATCATTTAACACAAGTATGTTAGAAGTACAACAGGTCACAAGAGTAATTGGATGAAGTCAAAGTCATGGCTTTGTTTCATAACCACATTGATTTGGAGAGTCAGAGCAGAGCTAAGGAGAAAAGCTTTCACCCTCCTACAACTTTATCCAGACACTCTTGAAGGTACGATTAAGGATTATTGCATGAGTGTTTCATTTCTAAATGCTCATTTGACTGGTCACTGTAAACTAAGACCATATAATGTATTTCGGAGAGTAATATATAAGAGTTTGTATGAAGATATTTAAAATATTCATTTAGAAATAATCTTTATTATTTTGTCTATCAATTCTTGCTCAGGAAAAAAAACCCTCATTGTGGATGCAATGTAACTACAGTCAAACTGAATTTTATGGTCAGGTCTATTTAGTAAAGGTATTTTTAAAGAATACCATGTTTTTATGATGATACAAAGGAAAACTTTCAGAAGTCAAATATAGACAAAAATTGCAGTAGAATTTACAAGTCTATATAATAAGATGATTTTAATACTATGAACACATTTTATTTTATTTTATTTTATTTCATTTCATTTCATTTCATTCTTGGAGCTTCACTAGAAACAAAACAAAAAAGTTGACATTTATGCGTATGGTTGCCCATTGGGTGTTTTCTGCACTGGTTATTTAGTTTTAGTTATTCTGTAGTCAGAAGGGATGATTTAAATTCCTTTCTTACAACTTGTGATAAACCCTTTAATGGTCATTTCTGTGGAAAAAAAAAAAAAAGTTAATTTGAATTAGGGAAATGACAAAGAGTGCAAGGTGAATGGTGAAAAAGCTACAGATGCAAAGAAAAGTAGATTTTTGCATGAGAAGCGATAATGCAGGAGATTCTGTAGCAGATTCAGTGCCAATAAAAATGTGCCACCACAAAAGGGATCCCATTAACATCTTTTCTGAGTGTTAAAAACAGGCCATGCATAGGTCGTTGTTTATGTAATTTAGTTACTAGATGTCAGAAGGGAGGAGGTGGAAAAACATGAGGTTTAATCTCCTTCTTCAACTTTGCTTTATGTGGAATTTGACAATAAAAAGACAGATCTTTCTGAAATACCTGCAAAGGCTAGATCACTGTGCCATTACATCTGACACTGCCAAATAGCTCCTTAAATAATAATTTTCTTTTAAAGTAGATTGATGACACAAGCCTGAACTAACCTTCTGATTAAGCATCAAAACAGATGATACACCAGGCAATTTGTTTAGCTTTTTATTAATTCAAACCCACCCAGGCTGCAAATAGAGAAAAGGGTAACACTACAGGATGCTAAAACTTCTGGCTAACATAAAATCATGAAAGCCAAAGACAGACCTTAGGTATGAAGAATTTTAATGAACTTTCCTGCCAGACAGTAACAAAAATTTTGGATTGTTTTCTATGCCCTGTAAGTTAAATTGTTCAAACTACCCTTATTTATCTGACCTATGTTTCTTAAGTGATTTAAGAACTTTTGGAACATTTAGCTAAGAGGACCACAGGCTGTTTGGTCTTTATAACATGCAAATATAAGAATGAGGTAAAGGATCATGTACATTCACACAAATATCTTGAATTTACCAAGCTGTTGTGTAAGCAGCAGACTTAATGAAGCCCATCTTCCTTAGGGGTTTCTGTTCCATAGTCTTGCACTTCCTGACCTTCCCAATACTTCCAGCTTTCCTTCTCATTTTTGCTACGGCATCACCCTCTGCAGTATCCACCATTTCTCTGCAAGTACCCTGACTCTCAGCACCTTCCTTGACTCCTGTCTCCACAAGAAGCAATTTGTGTTGCAGCTGTTTCTCAGTGATCAGACAGGTTCTTGCTTTGTGGCACATGCTAAGAAAAAACAAATCCGCTCCTCAGCCTGTATAATCCATTATTATTGATGTTCTGCCATATTGTTTGTTGTGCTACAAAGTTAGTGAGGAAGTTCCAGAATGCACGTGAAGATGTTACAACCATGATTGGGCAAGTTGGAGGCAGTCAAAAAACAGGGATCTTATTTGTATTCTCATCATTCCCTCCATCATTAAGTCAGAGCTTCAGTCAGGACAGGGAACAGTAAGATGGGAGTGCTCTCACCTCCCACTAGCATCTTCAAACTGAGAGAGCTCTGCTCATTGGAATCAGGTTGATAGATAATCGTATATGATTTGGAGGTGTTGTCAGTGAGAAGAATAAGCAGTTCAATGAGATTAATAAATATTTCACATTGTCATTTAGAGCTTAGTATGACAGATGTTGATGGGGCTGATGCTAGTTTTCAGTCTATATTATGATTAATTAGGTAGACAACTTACTGGAGTAGTAGTGCTAATAACACATTCATAGTAAATGGTGACTTTTCAGGATTGCCACCTGAGATTTTGGTTTAGAAAAGCTTCCAATGACTTCAGTGGCAGTTTCAAGGAAAAGCCAAATAAAGTACCAAGAGATGTAAGTTTCCCTTCTCCTACTCATTGAGAGTGCCCAAATCTTTAGGGAGGGGATATCCCAGAAGTTCAACATGTTCTTGTTGCTCCTAAATATATGAAAATCTTTCTCTGGGATGTCTGCAAAGTTTGAAGAGGAAAGGCAAGAGCAGGGAAGAAACAGATAAGTTCATTAGAAATCCTTGGGAAGAAAAAAATAGTTATTTATGCATGAAGCTTTGCTGGTTCCCAGTGGTCTGGATCTCTGAACACAGGCTTCTCTGGAGCCTTCCTGTATGGTGGCTACCTCGGGTAACCTTGACATTATAGTCCCATACACCCAGACTGCCAAGCAGCTCTGGTTGGCATGAGGAGTTGAGAGAGGGCTTTTCTAAGCGAGTGAGCCTTCGTGTGTTCCCAGGCTCCAGCAGGCAGAGAATTATAAAGGTTAAACTTTTTCCCTGCTTTGGCCTCTTGTCTAGATAAACAACAATTTTCTCTTTACTTATTTAGGTTATTCCCATATAGGAGAGGTCAGAACTATTCTTTTCTCTGTTACTATATTAACTATGTACAATATTTTTTGTAAAATTATAGTTAAACTGAATAAAAAGTTTTGGAAGTGCTTATTTCAGGAACAAATCTTGGATCTCCCCTCTGATAGAATGGCACCACTTAATGCCTCTATATGGGGAGCAGGAGTCTGTTTAATCATGTACTAAGCCAGTAAATATTGTTAAATTCCCTTACATTTACTATTTTATATACTCTTGATTGAAATGTCCCATGTTCTAAAATAGAAATCATTAGTGAACTTGTTAGTTCCTCTGAC
Source organism: Anseranas semipalmata (assembly GCA_013399115.1). Lineage (NCBI taxonomy): Eukaryota > Metazoa > Chordata > Aves > Anseriformes > Anseranatidae > Anseranas > Anseranas semipalmata. The sequence goes on from VXAA01006093.1 coordinate 1,063,469, forward strand.
CTTAATAATGTGTAACTGGAATTAATTATCACATTGAAGCATTTGCTGTAACTTGTCATTAAGTGATTATTGCAGAGCAAGAATGCAGTATCTCAGTGAATTAATCAGTGACCTATATTTTCTGGAGCTTCTGCTTAAATTTAGCTTGGTCAGAATGACGAAAGATCTGTCCAATTGCATTCTTGTTAAATGTTCTCAACTGAATAAGTCTGGTTACTGTCAGTCAGTGAATAAAGGAGTGCTTTCTTCACAACGCTGTCACACATGGATTGGTATATTGATGGGAACTTTTAATTCACTCAGCCATGCCAACACCACAGTCTCCCCAAACCTTGTGTAGGATGCAGGATCCTCCTGTCCCTAAAGCAATGAGAGCTTTTCCACTGAATACACTGGGAGTGTTTGAAACGTAAATTATTAATCTACTTTTACTTCAGAGGGCTCAGCAATGGAAAAATGTTTCTCTGAGAGCAAACCCATTTGAATACTGTGCTAGACACCAGTAATTCAGCAGTTTAGAATCAATGGCTGCAGCAATTTACTTGTACCATACTGTATGCCCAGGAGGATGGAAAAAGTGATAACCTCATGGTAAATGACAGTTTCTGACAATAAACAAGAAGGTTATGGTTATTTTGAGAGAGATTTTTTTCCTCACCCATATTTAAATATAAAACCTGTCATGAAAATAAATTCTGTCAGAAACAACAGGAAGACATTTTTAAACTGCATAACACTGCACTAGAATTGTATTAATACTATATAGTTATATGCCCGCCAACAGGAAATATAAAACCCAGAATCCATCATCGATAATGAGGTACCTTTTGAACTTCAAACTATAACATTTAAGATAAGATAACCATTCATTTGGATCAAAAAAGTGTGAGAATAGAAGAAAAGATACAGAAAGAATTAAAGAGATTGAAGCAGGCTATGTAAAATGGAGACTAAGTAGCTAGGAGAGCAGATCTAAAAGATAAAGAGAATATATATTGCTTGCTCTTTGACCAATGAAACTACAGAGATGCAGAAAAAGAAAGAGCAAACATACAGAACAGATTTGCATACAGATGTCATTTTGTTAAATTATTTTGAATAGAGAGCCTAGATGCATGGGATCAAGAATAAAATGGAGAGGGTGAGGGTTAAAGGAGAGGTTGAAGGTCAAGATCAGAGATGCAGGAAAAGTGATTTTTCTGCATGTTTTAGTTACCAACCTTGGAGCTAGAAAGTATGTTAGGTGAGACCCATCCAACAAAGAGAGGCAAAACCTTTCTTTTTCCTTTTCCTTTTTCCAATAGGTTTACTAACTGAAGGGCTTTAAACCACTTTTGGGGGGAAATGGCCTGAACAGGCACCCTGGAGGACAACCCAATGCAAGAAACTGCCATACATCCACTGAGAAAGAATCACGGTTAGGAGCCAATTTCAAGTGCCAGTACAGAAACATATTCAGCATGGGAAACAAATAGGAGTTAGAAGACAGTGCACAGTCACAAGGACTGGTACTACTGCCATCAGAGGAATATAGCACTATGATGGAAGGACACAGCCTTTTTAGGAAGGACAGTCTGGTGAGATTGGAGTGGCGGGGGGATAACTCTCTATATGAATATGCTGCTCAAATGCATGCAACTTTGTTGTAAGAAAAGGTGATTTTTCTGTTCAGAGCTTCCAGATCAGGATCAAACGAGAGGCCAGCAAAGGCGATACAGTAGATGCCTCCTTTACACTGCCAAACCAAGAAGATTTCATGGATGTTCATAATCGCATGCATAATTGCAGTTCTTCTAGGAGCCTGCCCCAGGATTCTGCGGAAAGAGCAACAGGGTGGGATGCAGTCCAGAATTCTGGAGTGCCATGAGGAGGATTTTTGATGCAGATGTCAGCCAATGCAACCAGATGAGGTGCTCTGCTGGACACCATACAGTCAGTGACATCTTAGCTGATGGCAGACCTGCTGCACTGACCATGAGATAGCAGAATTTAAGATCCAGAGGGAAAGGAGGGAGGCAAGTAGTCCCAAAGCAGCCCTGGACTTCAGGGAAGAAGACTTTGATTTGGTCAGGGAACAGAGGCAGAGGAGGCTGCCCTGAAGAGCAGAGGGAACCAGGAGATCTGGTTGCTCTTTAAAGACAACCTGCTCAGAGCAGGAGAACAGACTGTCCTGATGTGCAGGAGGCTGAGGATGCCTGGCAGGAGAGACAAGGGAATCGTTACTAGACTCAAATACAGAAGGAAGAGTACAGAGGGTAAATGTAGGGACAGGCTACCCAGGAGAACAGTACCCTGTGCATGCAGAGCCAGAACCAGGGGTGCCAAAGTTCTGCTGGGGGTGAAATTGGTGAGGAACATGAAGGACAGCAAGGGAAACTCCTACAGGGACACAGCAGCAAGAGGAAGGCTAAGGAAAATAGGGTTGCTGAACTGAGCAGGGGACCTAATGATAAAGGCTACAGGAAAAAGCTGAATTGTTCAGTACCTTCTTTGTCGCAGTCTTTATTGATAAGGCTTTCCCTCAGACCTTCCAGCTCCAACAAGCCTGAGGCAGAGTTCAGAGGATGAATTACTACCCGCAGTAAGTGAAAATTGAATTATAGACCCCTTAAGCAAACTGAACATAACACAAATCTACAGGTCTGTGTAGGATCCATCCAAGGGTGTTGAGAGAGCCGTCTGCCACCATCACAGAAGGACTTTCTATCATCTTTGACAGGTTGTGACTGGGTAAAGAGAGACGCTGCTCTCATGTTCTAGAAGGGCAAGAAGGAGAATCCAGGAAACCACAAGCTTGCTGTGCTATTACTTGTTCTTTGTTGCCAAGCAAAAAGTCAATTCAAAATTTAATCAGAATAATTTTGTTATTTTTTTGTTTGTTTGTTTGTTTTTAGGAGTTGAAATTAACTCAGTATTTTCTTTAACAGACTACAGATGAAAAACCTCTGTCACCAATTTAATTCTGCCTTCAAAGTCTCAGTAGAAACATTTCAGTATTTTGCACATTAACACAAAACACACAGATGTCTCCTATATTCATATATACTAGCCCAAAATTTGTGCATCTTGTGTACTAGAATACATACTAATTGCACAAAACAGAGAGTCATCCTTTGACTACAGATACTGAAAAAATCCTATAAAATGAAACAGGGCTGAGAAAGAAGAAGCTTGTCTCATCAGAGAATACAGTTTACATAATATAGATTTTGACTTTTTCCCAGCAAGTCTGTTTCCTATTTCACTCCATACTTACCTGCTTTGTTGAAACAGCTGTATCTTTCCAGCACAGTATGAATGAAGATCACAAATAATATTTGTATGGCAGTTTTTAACTACTTTACAAACAGAAATAATCACTCTCTTAATTGCCTTCTTCTTTCTATATGTACAGTACATTCTTTAGTCTTGAAAAAAGTGATGGCACTCTGAGAGCCCATCAGAGTGGAAATATATACCTTCTATTATTAATTATGTGAAGTTTCTTACTTGCACTGATTAATCTTACAGTTAAAAATGTAAGAAGCCTCTTTTTTGTTATTATAAAGAAAACTTATTAAAAAGAATATCACTGCAAAAGTGATGGTACCATCTACCTCTTGCTGGAGTACCTGGAACAGAAGAACAGCTGAGCTGGATCAGACCATATATTTTCCTTACATAGGTATGGAATTCCAGTCAACAGGGATGGTGCATAACTGACATACAACCTTTAGAGCTATGCCAATTTTCTTACTTCATATAGTATCTATACATCACTGATATACATCACTATTGCTATTACAGTGCATACAGTATATCATATAGATGGCAGACTCCTACTAAACAAAATAACATCTATTCTAAGGATGAAAAAAACACTATAAATCCATTTGCACATTTTCTGTGCACAGTAAATTATGCATAAGAATAATTATTTCATGGCCTTTGATATAGAAACAGAGATAATTGCTTTCTCAGAGTAATTTAAAGCTTCTCTCTAGCACTAAAGTAAAACAGGGGTTTCACTTGGTAGAGGGGGACAGTAGTTCACTCTTTGCAACCTCTGATGCTGAGGGAAATTTTAGATTGTTTGAAATTGACTGGACACATTGAAAGTAGAGAAGAAAACGTCCATCAAGGATTACTAAACACATAGAAACGACGTCTGGTTCAGAAAGCCCCTGAATTGCAGGTGGCTAGAGGCTCTCAGAGGGAAGTATATGCTTGCCCTGTCTTGCATTATTTTCTGGACATCTGCTTTCTCTAGGCAGTGTGAGACAGTGCTAAATGACATGGATCTTTGATTTGACCTAATGCAGCTGCTGTCATGTTCTTATATTTAATGATAACCTGAAAGTGAACCAGTCTCGCAAATACATATAGCTGTACAAAATATGACAGCAAATCCTACAGGCAGATATAACCTAATGCATAAGTGTGTTGTGAGACTAGGTGGTAGTTAGATTTGCTTTAAGTCTGCAAATATATTGTATACTTACAGATATAAGATCATTTTTGGATCTTTCCATCTCAGGCTTCATTCCACAGACTTCCACTGTCCTCTAACTTCTCCCAGGAACATGATGCTTTCACAGTTGTAGAAAAAGAATTTACTGTTGGGCTAGTGCCACATGGGGCTTGGAAAGTCCCAATTCTTAAACATCTGCTCCTTTAAAGTAAAATTGGGTACATTTGTAGCTTAATGAGTGTGATATATTTGTAATATCAGCTGAAACTAGAGAAGGTATCCTGCAGACAGGTGCTGGAACCCATATTCTTTTAGATTTCAAATCCTCATCAGAATAGATGGAAAATATCCTAATAAGATGGAAAGATACACTTGAGAGAATATGAAGTAATTAAAACTTGTGACCTTAATCCTGATTTATAACTAGGTATATCAAAGAGTTATATAAATATTAATTAAATCTCACAAAACCTAATGAACATAATTATATCTGTTCTACAGACGAATGGAAGCTGTGCACTGTAAGTAGGACATATGTTAAAACTCCCAGCTGTTGCTTCTGTATTTTTGATGAGACTATAAAAGCTTATAAAAAAACTAACTCTGTTTTAGTTTAGTATGTACGTGTATTTACTTTTCCTAACTGAAGGGTTATGTGACAGTTCAGGGCTCATTTTGTTGAAACCTGTGGCTGTAGCAGGAGGATGTATTCATAACTAGTTTTCAGAGGAAAATAACATACTGCAGTTTAATTAAGTTGGTTCTCCAGCTTATGGATAGAGAAAAGGATTGGATTCTAGAAGGGATTTGTAATATCTCTGTTAATGATGCGTGTGATATGTCACTTGTGTACACATTTATTTATTGTGTAAACATTCATTCACTTGATTCAGTACTTCTTTAGGCAAACATATGGTTCATCATGCATACTTATGGTCCTGTTAGACTTAACAAATTCACACAGATTTGATTCTCTCTAAACAAATAACTTCTGTGATGTTTCTAAGGAATGGCACATCTGCATTCGAGATTTGAAAATCACAGAACAGGATGCAATTTTTCACCAGGAGTACAGCCGAGGGATTTGGTCCAAAACCTGATGAAAGTGTCAGATATAGAAATATATCTTTATAAACTCCCTTTCATGACTTTTTTTTTCCAAATTAAGTTGACATTTCTGTTACCTGATGGAGAAAGGTGCAGTCTTTCTCAAATAATTTCAGCAATTGCTGTGCAAACATACTATTCTTTGTAGCTGCTTGCCAGCAGCACACAAATGCCGGCTACAAAATGCCTTTAATTTAGCTGACAAGCATCTACTCCAGAGCACCGTAACATATTTAAACAAAGTGATTTTAAAACACAAAGAACAAAACATACTTCTGTTAAGTGTCCCATACACATATTTTTAATTATTTTTATGTGTAGGAAGAGATTTCTCAGTTGCACTGGAAAATGTTATTCCAAATAAACACCAAAAATATGCAGCCCCAGAAATACCTCACTTGATATTTTAGACATGTATGAGGAAATTCAGAAGTAAAGGTCTTTTTTTTTTTAATGCTGTGTTGTACAACACATTAGTGTTCTGTTTGTCTTAAGCAGCCCCATTTGTGAGTGATCCACACAGAGACACAAATATCCATGGATGTCAGGGCACTAAATGCTACTGAACAACAAACTAAGAATGTATCTCCCCCTTTAAAAGTCTTTTAAAAATAATGACAACTGTCTGCTAAATTAATGTTATGCAATGGGGTAAAAAAGGAGGAAATTATAAAATCATTTAATAAATTGTCCTTTTGTAGGACTCTGAAGAGTTATATTATTTCTAATGAAATGTATAATCCTGGGGATTGCCTTTTGTCCCAAGAATGTAGCAATTGAAGTGATAGTCAAAAAAACTCAACATAAGAAGCTGCAGTGAAAATGGAGCAGATTATGAGAGTATTCACATTCTGAATTCTATTCAAACTAGGCATATCAACTACATTTTTAAATAAACGTTCCCCGAGCAATTATGGTACCTAACTTGAGTGATAGAGGCCATTTGATCTGGTCTAAGCAACCAGAGAGAAATTTTCCCTGCAGCTGAACATTTATATTACAGGTCTATTCCACTTAGTGTCCAGGAACCAGAATATCTATTTGTTTGAGACATTGCTGGAAAATTTGTCTTTCTTTTCTCTTGTGAAGGAAAAATAAACAAGTGCTTCCATAGGTGCATGTAACCTGTGAGATCCCAGAGTACCCCTATCTCCAAGTGTTGGCTTGTCTCCTGGTTGTGTTACAATACCCCCAAGAGCATTCTTTGCTCTCTGCATGCCCTGGCTTCCCAGGTCAGGCAAGGAAAGGAGTCAAGGTGCAGCTCTATGTCCTCATTAATGGGCAGTCCAGGAACAAAGGCAGCAGGACTCATGGAGCACACCTGCTCTGTAATTTAGATGCAGCCTATGGACCTGATAACAGTCACATAAGTAGCCTGGTGTGTTTCAGATGAGTTTGGTCCTCATCTCTAGGGCTTCATGATCTATAGCCAGAAAGTCTAGAAGTTTGACTTAAAAGTCTAGGAAGAAAAGAATAATCTAATCAAAAGCTTTACTCCCCTGTTTCCATGCAACTCACCATGTTGAGGATTAGGCCATAGTCTCCTTCGAGGAGGAAAAACTAGAAGAGAAGCTCCTCTTGGCTGCAGGATAACTGCTCCCAGGATGGAAGGATTGCTCCAAGTGCTGAAGAAAGCTAAGAACATTTCTTCTGTGTCTGCTTCTTAGTGTAAATACATATAAACATAAACAGAGAAATAATAACAAGAGGAAGTAATACCAAAATGAAACACTCTAACAAACTTTTCTTCCCATGGGGAGGGACTGAGTGTATAAACAACAAAAGACAGATGTGGGGAGGCTGGATTCCCCCCCCCCACCCCGAGTGTGGTTCTGAAAGGAGCTTCTAAAATTATGATCCTAAGCATTATATAGGAAACCATATAGAAAATAACAGGGCATAACCAGTTTCCTGCCTGTATAACTGCATTTCACTGCCAGTTTTGTGCTGGATGGTTATACACAGATGCTGCAAGAGTTTGGCCCTGAGACTGGTTGTTTGCCAGCTGTAACAACTGAAGGATTAGATCAGCTTCTGTACAGTGCCATAAAGTGAACAATGGCTGTTGTTATACCATATCTTACAGACTCTTCCATGTGTTCATTTTTTTTTGAGTGATGAATGTAAATATTAAAATGTTGTGATATTTTTAAACTTGGCTTTAGAATGCTGGAGTGACTGTGGGAAAATTATTTGTCCCTGGCTGTGTAACAATCACTTTCCACCAGTCAAAACTCTGGCTACAATCTGTTTCTAATTAATCAGGAAGACAAGACAGGGTGAGCCTTGTACTGAGACAATGTCATATATAGTGAACTCACTGTAAAGCATGCCAGACAAAAATGTGTTTAGTGTCCTAAAAGGAACATTCTAATTATCAGCTTAATGTTCAAGTTTTAAATTCTTTTGAAAAGACAACATAGCATTAAAGCATAGCAAATAACTTGGATACACTGAAAACATGTGCCAAAATGGAATATTTAGAATTTTACTATAAAGTCATCTAATTCTTCTAGAATCCCTGCAGAGTACAGAAAATTCAGAAATGTTGAAATTCTAATTCCTTATTCAAACCCAGGTCTCATCTTCAATAACTCTTAGAGCTGATAGAGCTGAAATAGTTTATACAGCTTACAGAGTACAAAGTGTGATGCTCTAAAAGATAATGAAAATAGAGAAATTAGAAAAAAAAAATAGTTCATGAAAGCCAAGTGTATTTTTTTGGCCAGCACTATTACTTAGTTGCTGAACAGGGCTCTCTTGCAAACCTTGCTAACACAGATGGTTTGGCTAAAGTGTGGGGATGCATTCATCTATCAGCTGTGTGCAGGGGCAGATCATAAGAGAGAAAAATGATTTACTTTAGAAAATGGGAGTAATGGAAAGTCTATCCATGCTCACTTTTATTTGCTCTTGTTCCTTTTATTTCTCATGTGAGAAGCACTATAGTGAGTGCTGTATGTCATTGCTCTTTGGGATGCTGGAAATAGAATAGGAATTGCTCCAGCAACAGAGTTTAGAAATGATAGTCAGTGAGCGTGTTTGTGAAAGGGGAGTTATGTCTGTTTATTATTCTGTCTCCTTTTGAAGAAGGCCAGAGCTGTCCTATAATCTCTTAAAATTAATCTCTTTTCAAGCTCTTTCCAGAAAAGTATTTCTGATTTTATTGCAAATATGAATAGAAAGCCAGGGTACCTTTTCTGTACTTGAAACAAAATACTGGTCTGTTATTTCTATATGGATAAAGTAGTGAAATAACCCATAGGCTTGTTTAACTTCTGTTCATGCTGTAGCACAGCAGTGTCAGATAAAACGACATTCTAAGTGCATGAGCGTAGCTGAAGGGTCAATGTTATGTTGAAGATTAGAATCGCAGATGAAGGGAAGACCTACAGGTTGCTTTGTATACCATTGACAACTCGAGATTTCAGTTGGCCTTTAAATACGAAGCAGTTCTCATGAGTGGGTGGGCTTTGTGGGTAAAAACTCTTCCAGGACTGAGATCGGACTTGATAATCTGGCTCCAGATGTAAAAATGTTAGCCATTGGAAATTTAATCCAGCAAGAGCCTTATTTTTCTCTCTAGCCTTCCATCTATGCAGCACATCTGGGACTGGGCCAGGCCTCTACCTTTTTCTTCCCTCCCCTCAAGATCCGCTTCCTTGTCAGGAAAAAAAAAAAAAANAAAAAAAAAAAAAAAAAAAAAAGTGAAAGGATTTGCTAAAGATTTGTTTCGCAAGATTTCTCGTAAAGGACATGAGCACATGAACCATATGTCTAAATTAGACAATTAAACCACTCTGAAATCTTTTAACTTTGTTTTGGTCTACAGTAACTTTATCTGTTGCTGCACTCTGCCCAGAATTAGCATGTATGCTCTTTGGGGATAGGAATTTGTATGAAAATCCTAGTTACGTTGAATATAAAGGTAGTTTTGCTCTATGGGATTTTACTGCTTGCCCCTCTCTGTGTAAAGCAAGACACCTAACATGCCTTTGGGCTATAGAAGTGTGAAGAGGAAGAATTCCCAGAAAAAAAATGTAATTGTAACTGAAAGCGGTGACTAAAACCGTGATAAAGTCTGAGGCTAAACTAAGTAGCACGAGTCATTTCTCAACAGGGCTTGTTGCTGTGAGGTGCACTGATTGTGGGATGCTAGGGCCCAGAAAGCTCTCTGATACCTGTCGCAAGACAAAAAGAAAGTTCTACAAGATTTGCTTGTAGAAACCGCAGAACAGAACCACACACAACAGGCTCCAAAAAAAATTAGAACAATTTAGCTGCTACGTACCCTTCAGCAGGCATTCAGCATTCTCCACTGCAGCTATGAATCACCAGTGGCATCCTCCCTGGAGGTTAGTTCCTGTTTGAACCAACTAGCAGTATTAAGTGACAAGATTCTGTTCCAGGACAATGTCACCTTATGTCTCTGATTATGTTTTATACACAATTCTTACTCTCCTAAATTAAAATTCCTAAAATCTTAAATTGCTGATACATCAGATCTGTGTAAAAATTTCATCTGTGACACCTACCAAGGTATATACATGGCTGTTGCAATTAAATACAAATATAATTAGCATTTTTCTTAATTTTTAGATTACAATTTCATCAGAATTACCTTAGCTTCTGATATATGTGCAATTGTATTGTCATTGGCTATGAAATCCACATTGAAGTTTTCATACACAGTAACACAATCTATATAATTTATCAGTTAAGAAATAGTAGGAACTTATGGGTTTGTTGTGAATATACTACATTTTGCTACCAGACACATGATGTGAGTTTAATAAGAAACTAATATTTATACCAAATTGTTTCATTTATAATACCTCAATCTAGTGATTAAAAGAATTGCAAACAAGCCATGCATTTGCTAACCCTTAATGGACAGATTTGGATACTCGTTTCCATTTCTAGAGTACATATATCATGGAAAAGAGTTTACCCAAACACAAAAGACTGGAGCCATTCTTCTTTTCACTGACAACTCTGTTGCCCCTTTCTCTCTTAAAGACCTTCTGACCCCACGGCAACAATTATCTCCTCTCCCATGCTTAATAAGCACATTTCAGATTAGATAAAAATATGCCAACTCAGTTGCCTCACTGTTTATAAGCTAAACCACAATTCATGTTAGTTGAAGCACGTACTGTATATTTTGACAACTCTAACTTGTTGTAAAGTATTATTTATTTTAAAACTCATGGAGGACATTTCTTATTTTTCAGAGAGAGAGAGAGAACAGACATCTATGTGAATAGTCAGCAAAAATGTGAAAATACAATATGAAAGAAACAGCAATCCCATAGAACTAATCCTGCCAAATAACAGAAATAGCATGAAGCTCTAATGCCATACAAGAAGTTCACTGTGCAAAGTTTCAAAGTTTGCTGTGGTTTCTCCAGAAATTGAACTGAGCATCTGTGGCTTGAACTTGAGGTATATGGACAGCCAACCCTCAAATAGCATTAACACACAGGGATAGGGGAGTTTGTTATTGGTGTTTGGGTTGGTTTGTTTGTTGGGTTCCCCCCAACATTTTTTTTTTTTTTAAAAGCGGGGGTGAGGGGGGATTTAACACATTTAGTAATTTCTCTCTTTTGTTAAGGGAACTGAATTCAGGAAGAAAAACAACATAGTAGGGTGGACTGAACATGGAGAAACATTATTTTGTTCTTAGCTTTATCGTACATTTTCCGTGTTCCTTGGGGCACAGAAATGTCAGCAGCTCTGCTGTGACTGCCTAGGCATACGTCCCTAGACAGTAACAAATACAAGGTGATTTGAGATAGTTTAACTTTCCTTAGCAGGTTTCATGCCATGAGAGGTCTTAAGTTCACCTGCATTAGCTATGTTCCTATGTAAGCTAACTTGTTGATAACTAAAGTTACCAAGTACTGGGTAAGTTTGTTCCAGATCTTACGAATTTACAGTCACAGATCAGCATTAAAGCAAGTTTACAGAAATCCTTGAAATTTACTTTGTCTTTAAAATTTCTCAGTGGAATACTTCAAAAACATTTTGTTTTTGTAAATTCATTAGGGCTGTACTGGCAAGAATACTCCTATGCCTGATTATCTATTGTTTATGTAAATAAAAGAGAGACTGCATTGCTTATTTTTACTCTGCCCTTTAAAGCAGAAATAAAAGCAATTACTTCAGGAATTCTAAATTTAATCACTGAAGCCCAAAGACATCCTGCGATATGCTACCATAGACTTTCCTGAACGTGGGAAAACCTAGAGGAGATTCTGATATCTTCCCAATAAAGTTTCTGAACAAACATGCTAAGGATTTGTTATGGAGAAAAAAAACAAACAAACAAAAACACATCTGTAATTATTCTGAAATTAAGTAGTCATGAACGTTGTGGACTGAAGTCACACATTTCACAGGGAACTAACCATACATGCCCTTGGACAGTGTACATACCTGCATAACTAATATTTAAACAGATTGTCAATAAAATTTTCAATCTGCAGCTTGTTTTCCTCTGTTAGTTCGACTACTGCAGATGAAAAGAGTGACATAGCTCCTCAAGTCCTTCTTGCATGCATACAATTAATTGCTTGAAGACTGATCTTTGAGCTAGATTCCTTCGAGCACTCTAAACAGCAATCACATATTGTTCACAGAGTGCCCATTGTGCACTTGTTCTAGTGGAAGTTGCATGGTGACTCCATGTGAAAAGCCCACAGTCTAATGGGATAATTTCCTGTTACTGGTAAATGAAGGGACATCACAAACACAATTAATATCCAAAGCCACCAAAATACTTGTCATTTTGCAAAATGATAGATTACGTGATTCTGCTGAACTTTCATGAATTCTTATTTCTGATAACAACCAGATACTAGGGAAAAATTGAGAGTCTCTAAATTATTTCGTGAAGGTCACGCACCTCTGGAACATGCTATAATTAGATATTCACACCTAATTACAGAAGAGGAAGTGCATTAAACCTATGGATGTATAGACCTGGGAGGAAAGTTTTTAATTTTCCCTTAATATTCTTTCACCTCTTGATGCAGGATACCTGGATTTCCTAGTCCTCCAGCAAATGTCAATGCATTATTGCTCATCCTTTGGAAATTCCAAAGACTAAATCTAATGAGTTAATGTGAAATGTTGCCAGCCTGAGTGGATCCAAGAAATGAAATTATTTCATGTCTTTGAAGCTGAAATAGGCAGGCACATGCATCTCCTCTAGATACTCAAGTATCTAACTTTTGCATCAGTTATACATGAATGGCTACCCAAATGCTACTTCTCAGTGTCTGTCAAGGTTGAAAAAATGCCTCGCAGCCTTAATTTCCTCAAAGAGTTCACCAGTGGGTTAATTAGCATTTGTAGACTAACACAGTCATTTAACAATGGAACATACTATCGGGCATTATGGATTTAAAAAAAAAAAAACAATTATTCATTTCAGTACAGAGGCAAAAAATGACATAGAATTTGAGTACATAAGCACGTTAAGTAGTATCTCCACCACTATTACTAATATCAGCTAAAAGACAGATAAAAGAGAAGAGTTTCAGAACCAGTGGGATATGTGGCACTTACTCACATTGTCAATGCATTTGTGCACACAGTAATTAAAAAAGTGTTAAGACAAGGTTTGTGAAGGTTTCTGTTGAGAGCATTTCATGGTAATCAGTGCATTTTGGAAATACATTCAAAGCAAGCCATGCATGCAAGTCTTTGGGGTCATACAGACTGCTCTACAGTATGGCTCTCCTCGTGTTCTGTGCATGGGTGAAAAGGGTGCTAAGGCCACCTACGGAAGAAAAATATTACTGTCACAGGCCACAGGCTTCCTCAGTTGTCTTTAGATGCAATTACTAAGTGTTCCTCACTTGCCTAGTCTAGTCTTACAAACATAGTTACTACAAAAGTCTTCTTTTCTAACAAAGAAAAAAGAAAGTGTTCTGCAACTCATTGCTGGTCAGTAAGTCTTAGTCTCCATGGAACTGGAGCAGAAATGCCAAGGTGGGAACTAAACTACAGAAGGTGACTGTAACTGCTTCATCCTCCTCACTGGTGTCTAGGTTTTGTTAGTTTCAGTATAAAGAGCTCATCTGATTTAATCAGCACTGTGCTGCCAGGTACTGGCATGGGCTGTGCCTTCTGGAAAAATTAGAAAAAGATGCTTGCTGGGACCCCATTCCAGCTCAAGTAATGAAGAACCAACATCAAGAGTTGATGAAGCAGAAGACACATCTCTGGTATAATTCAGAAATATGGTGGATTAGGGGAGTATTTTGGTGTCTAAATAAATTCATTAATTATCCTCCCAAATGTAGAAGTTAAAAAAAAAAAAAAATCCAGATCACAAATGCCAGGTGGAGATGTAGTTTTGCAAATACTTGTGGAAAATTTTCATTATTAAAACTTTTTTCTCCCCATGTTTTTAACTGAAAAATATGTAAAAGTGTTCTCATAAATCCATAAGGTTGTGCACAATCAAGAATCTTGTTCTTGGTATAACCCCTTTATGTTTCAGATTTGGAGAAGTGTCTTTCGACTCTCCTCCACTTAAAAATGAAGTGATACATTCAGTTTGGGATTAAAAAATATGAATTAACTGAAATGGTTAGAATAGTGTTGACTTCCTGAGGGATGAGTGGTCTCAAGACCATAATGTTTCTTCAGCTCTCATCATAGCTTCTACATTGCAAAGTATATAAAAATATACAGAATATTGAGACTGAAGAGCCCCACAGTGACAGTGTTGCTATAAAAGCAGATCCTTAATATCAGTTTTGATAAGTAATTTGCTCTATTGCTGTAGATATTCTGTGAATTGCTGCAATGTTGTACATAGAGCTTTTATGCAAACAGGTTGCCATCATTTGTAACTTGAAAAGCAAGGAGATATTTTCTCACTTCATAGTTTTTTCTGTTGAGGCCAGTTCAAACTGTTCTATTTATCACTACTAGTTATCTGGAAAACCAGTAAATTCTGACAGATTATTTTGGATTCTGCCTATCAGAAAGGTTTAGTAACCTCTGTTTATTGCAGTCTTGTTTCAGGCCTTCAGCTTCAGAAGTTTAAGTGAGAGATTGCCCATTCACATTAACATACCCCTTCCACGTAGGTTAATTTGCTTGGCAGCTTGAGAGCCTGATGAAACTTTAATTGAAGTCAAACAAAGATTTTTCATTAGCTCAGCTGGAAATTCAGTCAATCACTTAGTCTGCAAATAACATGGAGCAAGACATAATCAGTCATATTTTTCCTTATATTACTATTTACCATATTTCCTGTGACTAAGGCTAACTTTTGAATGACTTGTATGAGAAATAATATTTGAAAAGGTTGGAATATAATAAGCAAAATTCTTGACATTTTTCTGCAATGTTATTGAGCTTGGTGATTTTCAATAAAGAGGATGATCTGTGTTGGCTCAGTAAATGCACTTAGTTACATACATTAGAAGATTATTTAAGTAGGATACAGTAAACACCCTATAAGAATTATTTGATCATTAAAACTAAGACGGGCTGCAGAGAGAAATCTACGTCTTTATCTCAGTATGCATCAAGTATATTCACACAAGTGAATAAGAACAGTGACATGTATCAGTGGTCCAAACCCTCCCTTAGGCAGGCCTTCCTGCAAATCCACCCCTTCTCAGTGCCTTGGATCCCTGTGTAACTTGCTGGACACCTTCCCGTTTCTCCCCATCCAAAAAAGAGATGATTCTTGCACCCAGTGACAGAACAAAAGAGCATTAAATTCTTGTCTTCAGTAGCTAATTGGTATTTGGAAACTGCATTCATGAAGCATCAGAAGAAGCATGCCCTGTGCCTGATTTGGCACAGGGGGAAGGGGGAAGCATATCTGAGATTCGGTACAGCAAAGCTCTGCTACACCGGTCCTTCACTGACAGGCAGCAAGGAGATGCATCAATCCAAACATCCCTTACCCACACTGCAGCACCAACCTGACCTCAACTGAAAGGAACAGCTAAGCCTATGATGTCAACTTCAGAAACAAGAGATACCCAGAGAAGGAAGATAAGAAGCAGTTTATGGGTCTAATTGCAAAACAATGCTACTTTGTTTCCTGAGAAAAGGAAATTTTAATTTCTGCTTTCCGAGTGCAAGAACCCCTGCAAATTAAATTCACATCTGTCACTGCATAACAGAGGACAATACATCACTCTTTGCTTCTATTAGAGCTGTTTGCAGCCTGGACTCTAGCACAAAGGGGGTAGGATTGTTGGGAGCCTCCCTCGGCCTTGCTGGCTGGGCTAGTTGGCAAGGGCAGCACTTTTCCTGCCTGGCAAGATAGTTGTGGTGTGTTACGGGTGTCTCCCCAGACTAGCACCTCCTAAATGGGATCCATCATACACAATCCCTGGTTTTTGTTTACTTTGTTTTGTTGTTGTTTTTCTTTTAATACTGTCAATTAAAACATTAACAGCCACAAAAGAGTAAGTGAACATGCATTCTAAATCAAGGTTGAAATTCAGACAAAAATATTACCTGCTTCTGCAGTTTGTCATTTGTAAGAAATAATGATCCACTAACCAAGCAGCATAACCAAGACAATAAATCAGTAAGATTGAAATCCCCACAGCATCATCTTTCTGTCAGCATTTCTCCAAGACTCACAGAATTGCTGGATGTATGCCAGAGAAGTAGCATAAAATGCTGCAACACAAATAAATGAAATACAGTTATCCCATCTAAGAGTTCAGATACTTTTTCCCTTTTTTAATGCATTGTTCACGTATACCTTGATTCACCATTTCTTAATCTCTTTTTTCCGTGTTTCTGTGTTCTCCCCCTGCCTCTTTGCTTTATCCAGCTCCAAGAGAGGGAGCGAGACACGGTTATGGCTGGGTGCACCACACAGTTGCACACCACGGTTGTTTATACCTTCGCAGTCTCCCTCCCAGAGCCCATCCATGTGGCAGAAAATGCAACAGAAAGCCCAGCTCAGCCATGGGTAGGATAGCACATTAGAGCTCTGGAAATTGGCTTATTCTTGGTCTGGCCACTGTCTCTGTCTGTCTGTCTCCCTCACGTGTGCACATACCCACAGAGATGGACTTGAAATGCAATGCCCGTAGAAAATAGCTGCCAAGGAATCTGGTTTTCCTTCAATATTTTTCCACGGGTCTTTTCTTAGATATTAGCCAGAAGGTTTCAGGACCTGTTTCACACCTGATTATAGCCAGGTATAATATAGCCATTGCTTAAAAATAATAGTAATAAAAAAGAAAAAAGTGTTATCTTTTATTTTGATGGCTCATTTTCAGAAGCATTCAACTCATGTGAAACTAATATATCAGGGCAGAAGAAAGGACATATTAACTCTGTAGAACATGAAGAATGGAAACAACTAAAACTCTTATTTTTAGTCCCTTTAATTCCCAAGTCTACAGTTCCACAGGCACGATCAGTATTAGATGCTGGATTTACTAATAAACTAAAACAACAAGTTTGCATTTTACTTGTCTCACATGGTAATAAACTCAGACTCAATTCTCTCACAGACAAGATTTCAGAACTACTTGCATACAGACAGCAAGTATATTTTAAACTCACCTATTACTGCTCACATTTGAGCAAAGCATCTAAGCATAGGGATCAACTTTCAATCCTCTACTTAGACAAAATTCCTAAAGCGCACCACATAGAGATTTTTAGTCTTCAGAAAATCAGTGTTAAAGACATAGACCTTAAATACATCTGAAAAGTGAAAAAAAGTACACTTGTACTGTTAAAAACAGGATTGTTGAAAAGTCTTTCCAGATCAAATATCTTACTTGATTAAGAGACTCCCAAAACAATCCCATGAATAGCTGAAATCACTGTGTCAGGATAGGACAGGGTTTTGCAAACCTTCATTCAGCCATTTATTCCCTATCCACCAGCTGTGATTATTCTGTAAAGGATTGAATTCACATGGTACTGAATAGTTCTCTGTCCTACAGAGATGTCTGTGGGTTATCTGAAGCAATACAATTATAGTCATTGCAATGAGGAAATAACTTTGTGGTTCTTTACACATAAATGAATTTTAACTATAAAATATTCATTTTATTTTTGTTGTTGTTGGAGAAAAGAAAAACATCTGCAAAACGCCTGTTTTAAATCAAAGCCCAACTACTGTTGTTTTAAAAGTTTCATTTTCTTCCATTCAGAATATCTGAGATGGATCCCACAGATTTCACCAACTAGTAAAAGGCTGAGGTAAAGGTAAAGGTAAAGGGTGCAGGATCAGTCATATATTCTTGGGTTTAGATTTATTGCAGAAATACATGCTGATTTTTAAATATATTATATTCCGAAGTCTTTTGAAAGATTTCTCCAATTTTCTTGCTTGTATTTTCCTCAGAGGTCCAAAAATCCCTCTGATAAGCACTGATGCTGCCTACTCAAAGGAGCCGGATACTTTCTAGCCGTTCTGCTGATACACCACTTGCAGAAAAGTGATAGTCACTCCAAAATGAGTGATTAATAATTGATCCAAAAGTTGAGAAGTAAGGGTAGATCTTTATAACCAATTTCTGCAAGTGTGTAGTAATTACAATTAATTGCGTATCTACAATCAGAATATCCTTAAATTTCCATGCAACAAATATACTGGTGATCTTTTTTTCTTTTTTTCTTTTTTAATATAAAATCATTGCTAATCAAAGCAGGTAAATCAGGCTTAGTAACAGCTTTCAGACCATGGGTTTTTATGAACAATGAAATATTTATTAGTGAACAATAAAGCCAAACACAAATTATGTGTGGTTAAATCATTAGCTGAATAGCAATAGGCAATAAATAGAGATCTACTCTTGTACATATAATCAGGTCAGGTTTTCAGGGGCAACCAAAAGAACAATGCAAGCAACAAATGTGAATGTCTAAGAATATGTGCAGCCATGGCAATTTACAGTTTGCTGCTCCTTCAGATATTGGGGCCAGAGGAGCAGCTATTCACAGTTCATTTGCTGGCTCTGAAAGTGCTGGTGGAGGTAGAGACAAACCAAGGCAGAAATATTGAATATAAATTCTTTGTTGTGACCTATAAAAAACAGCCCATTGTCCTTAGATATTTTCAGAAGTAGAATTCAGTTGGTTCTTTGCAGACTGAGGCATCAAACAGAAAAAATATTAGGATGACTCCCTGTGAAAAGCAATTATCTTTTCCACTGAACTATAAAAACTATGTGGATTTATCTGAGGCAGTGGATTTAAATTTGCTTTAAATACAAGAAAGTTTTTTTAACACAAAATAGTTTGTAGCTAATTGCTTTACATAGTATATTCACCTTTGTTGGCCTTCCACATCCAAAAAGCTGTGATTCAGAGCTTGTAATGATACACTGAGTCTCTCTGGATTTGAAATATTTCTGGATAGAAAATCGTGTTAATAAAAAGCAAACATATCTTCACTATATGACATTTGACAAACACATTTCTTTGTGCCTTCACTTGCCCTGATAATAAAGGTCATCACAGAGTCAAAGAAATGGGGCCTGAAAGATGCCCCAGGTGCTCCATCCTTTTCCCAAATGCAGAGGACTAGGGTGCCCAAAGTCCTACTAGAAAATCTGTTCTCTTATTCTAAGAGTAACATATAGCTGCTGATAGCAGCTTGCATTATTAGACCAAGGACTTTCATCTGAAAGGTTAAGAACTTCCATAAGTGGGGAGGTTCCAGCTGAAAATTAAAGGACACTAACAGAGTTAACAAGGAGACTAGCATGGAAGTATCCAAAATCTCAATCCTATTAGGCTACAGTGCTCCTTATGCTGGTTTGTCAATGGGAAGTAAAGTCTGTTGAAAGTCAAAACTTCAGGTTCTTCTTTTGTTCAGCTTACATCTCATCAACTGCAAAGGCATTCAGAAAGCGAAATGATAGTGTTGTGGGATGGGATGATCTTCCCTTTCTTTACTACAGTAACCCCATTTTGGGTGGAAACTTTTCTTGGAAATAGGTGAAATAGATTGATATTTTCCAAAGTGTCATCTTGTGGGGCTCTCATTACACCTCTGCTAGTTTTCCTCCAGGCATTTAGAAACTGAGTGATTGATGTTAACATCATTATAGTCCCTTAGACAAATCTGACTGAATTTCTAGGGAGCAATGGAATCAGTGTGTTACCAGCTCTTAGGTCACACTATACACACATTTGTATTTGTAATACTTGCTGGATCTTAAGGGTAAAACAATTTTCCTGTCTGCATTGCAGTGTTTTAGCTGCAGTGCAGATCACTAGTATCTATTCTCCCTGTCCAAATCTCAGAGAGGTCAGATATGATTTTGTGAACATCCCTCTGCAATTGCTTTCTACATGCTAGTGTCTCTTTCACAATCAGTGTGATTAGAGGGTATGTAGTGCCTTTCTACCTGTGCTAGTTATTGCTGACCTGATGCAGTTCCTGCTTTTTCCTACAACTTCTTAATGCACCCTCATCACTGACCCTCCAGACACACTCTCAACCTAAGTAGCTACAGGAGTGACCTACGGTCTTTGGCCTTCCTTCTTCGGTATGTGGTGGATATTCAATAATTCACATGTTTTTTTCTCTGACATGCCTTTAAATCCCATTTCACAGTAATCCATGTGAGCGCGGAAATGAGCTTCTCTCCCAGCAGCAGGGACAGTGCTGCCCAGCTACGTGGTTCCTTCATTTTTAACCTGTCATGTTGAAGAGGGCATGAACAGCAAGCACTTCGATAGAAATCATCAGAACAGCAGAGACCTCCTTTATTATACGGTGCTTTCAGATAAACATTTCATAAGAAAGCTGCTCTTGTTTTTGTGCTTGCTGCTGTCTCACTTTTATTTCTTCCCTTTCTTCTGAGAAACAGCAAACAGCTTAAACCTAGATCTAAAATGGTGGTAGAGAGGTTTTCCTTATTCACAGTCCTGGCAAATATCAGCCATTTTCCCACCAATTTAAACAGACTTAGTGAGGCAGGGAGCCTATTTTCTCTTCTGCTTGCTTTCTTAACTCTTTTCCAAAAGGCCACTCTGAGGAGCAGCTCCTCTCTGCATGTGGACCTGCATGAGCTCTGTTTATTACTTCTTTGGGTTTTTGATCTGACTGTTGATGCTCATTATTGAAAAGCAGTCTCTTAAATGCCAAAGAAACCAACCCATAAAACTATGCTTTTTCAAGAAACATTTGTACATATATATGTATAGACATATATATATGCATGCACATGCACTCAGAGCAAGAGTCCTTTTACAAGTCACTTCAATCACTGCTGTTGAATACAAGAAATGTGAGCCTCCACCTCCAGGCAGTTTTTGCATGCGCCTGTAAAAGATGGCTACAGGGTACTTTATAAGTGCAAGTAGTGCTAGAAAAAGTGAAGTAGTGGTGAATCAGAGTCAGGGAGGTCGCTTCCATGAGCAGGCTGGGCCAGGGCTAAGTGCTCCATTGTACCAACTACAATAGGGTGCCTTCCTTCTGCCTGAACTTACCCTCTGCTACAAGCAAACCAAGTCTGCAAATGTTGAGTATTATAGCTGTGACTTATTCCTGTGTTCTAGCGCTGAGTGCACAGTAAAATTTCATCACCTTAAAAGACTGGCACTCCAAAATATGAAGAAGCCACTTACATATATCAATGAACATTTAAAAGGCTTATCTTTATCTGTGAGATCAACACTTCTAATAAAATTTATCAAATGGCTGGTATTTTCTGATGTACCACACTCCCTGAAATGGACTTTGTGCTTAAAGGCTTTGCTAAATCAGGCTTCATTGGCAGCACTAAGTTTTCATTAATTTTTTCTCTAAAGATCAAGTAATCAGTTGTTTGTGAATACTTAGATATTTTGGATATTTCAATAATTGGAAATTGATCATTTCATTTATATGTTATTATTTCTTTTTCATGCCTGGAGAAAAATGCAAGTGTTATTGGAATTAATTGCACCTCTTGCACTTTCAAGTTTTCCACAGCACTCAGTTATAGGTGCTAGAAATTCAGTTCCTGTAGATATTAATGTCACCAGAATGTGGCTGCATGAGAATATAAACATAACTTAAAAATAGCTTAGGCCCGAATGGAGCAAGTTTATATTACAGAAAACACTCTAAGGATATAAAAAATCTAGAATTAATTGAAGATTCGAGCCTATATTTTACACATGGTGCAGTACAAAGAACAATCTTTTTAGTGCAAATCCACAGAAAAATATTTTGCAAATATATATATATATATATATATATATATTAATCCCAACAGAGAGAGAAGAAAATTCTGCAGACTCCCACCAAAATGCTCAAAACAATAGCAAAACAGAATGAGCTGAGAGCACCCTCTTCTGATCATTATTTTATTTTTCAGGTTCTAGATAAAATATATTCTGCATATGTTGTAAAATTCCAGTGTCCTGGACTTTAATCAGGATTACAAATACATAATCTGCTTGAGAGATGAATACAATAAATTTGTTTCAGCTACAAATAAAAATACAAATAAAAAATAAAAATATCTTACAAAGGTAGACACTTCTTCCAGTAACTCCTCCCACTTGTATGTTCCAGCTTGATTTCAGTGAGGCCATCTAGGGCTGGAAGTGAAGGAGGCAGGTTGGGTTTTTATTCAACTCATGTCACCAAGAGAGATTTAAATTCAGCTGAAGAAAAGCTAGTCTAATATTAAAGAAAGTATTTAAAAAGATGAAAGAACGAGGAAAGTAGGGGGAGAATGAGAGCAAGAGGAAGATTAGGGACATAAATATTTTTCTATAGCAATAGCAGCATCATTTGTACAGTTTTCTCACACAGGCCAGGCTGAAGACATAAATTCTAACTCCCTCTGTAATTCAGGAAAAAAGCAAAGAGAGCAGTGCCTCTGTCCTTTTGCCTCACATTCAGTCTCTGAGGACCAGAGAGGAGAAACAGCTCGTGAATATTAGATCTAATGAAGCCTGATTTTCTCCAGATTTGTGCTTCTGTTTTGATTGACTCTCAAGTCTGGAAGATGTAAATTGTCACTGAAGCTTTCCCTACATTTGAGGTATTTAGATGTGCTCTCTTCAGTGTGTATTCTCTGGGATTTAAATGGTTCAAGCTCACGCTGTGTTTTTCGCAGTGGGGAAGCAGTCAGATGTATCTCTGACCTGCACATCTATTTTCATAAAGCTTCTAGGAACGTACTGTCTTGGGGATTTCTATTCCTTTATCACATTTGGTGAAAATACAACAATGGGTTCAAAAAACTAGGTAGCATGGACTAATGGGCAGGTGTATCAATATATCTGACCTTATGCACTTTTATTCCCATCTACTTAAGTCTCTGAAGTATTTTGTAGAGGGCCCTAGATAGGCGGAAGTATGGGTAGAGGCTCCCCTTGGTGTGGGTAGTGGTTCACACGAGAAATGGATCCAAAGAGACAAAAGGGGCCAGCAGCCATGGTAAAGAGTGCCCTGCACTGCAGATGAGGTGGTACTTTTGGGAGTGAGTGATCCTGCTGCTACCAGCACCCGCCTGCAGCGAGAGAGATTCACGCACCAGCATACACTCTCAGCATAGTGCACGTTGAAAGCCAATAGAGATAAAATTTAAAGATACAGACAAAATTCTATTATATGATAAGGAAGCCAGGATGGACAGAGACAGCAGAGATATAAGAGGGTCATGAAAACTAACAGAGCAATTTGGATCTGAGAAAGTGGATGCACAATTCACCAGATGCACTCAGCCAGGCTGGATTGCCAGATGAGGCTAGACCTTGTCAAATTGTAACAGATTAGCCTCTTCAGCCCTCTCCACGTTTAAGGCTCTGGCACAGACCATTTTAGACAAACATAGATTGATGGCTGCAGTGTACACAGGAATGACACAAGACAAGGATGATGTTGAAGTATCATTAAAATTGATGATTTTGGCTTCTCCCACTGTTATCTTTCATACAGCACAGCAGTGCATCTGAAGACCTGACATTATCAAAAGCAATGTACAGCCTTCCGTGAAGGGAAATGCTAGAACTAAAATAGAGGCATATGCAGAGATGCGAAAGATACCAAAACAGGTTTTGGTTCCGCTGGTAAAAAGTTGTTTGTTAATTCAAGTAATCTGACATTAAGAGAAATCCATCTCAGCCCATTATGTGCACTTGCTTACAGAAAAAAGTAGCCTATAGCTGGGTTATAGAAACAAAGGTACAATACTGTCCAAAATCTCTGAAGTAATACATGGCAACTCAAAGCAAATGCATCTTTGAAATTATTGGACCAGAAGTGGCACATTAGAAATCAGGATATTAGGGTGGAAATAAAGGAAGTGTTTCTTCCTTTTGGGCTTTTACAATATTTTTGGTTGGAGGTGCATAGGGGGACTGATCAACTGCAAAAAAACTCTACCATTATGGATGTTGTATTTCCTCATTTTCAAAAACCCTTAGTGAGTCTTTACCCAGCAGCTGGAATGTGCTGGAATGTACAGTTACAGAACAAGGAGTCTGTATTTTTGAGTCTGGCCATTTGTTCCACCTGAAATAAGACCCTAGCATCTGTGAGCATATGCAGCTTGAAATGACACAGAGTCTGCTATGTATTTGGCATTCATATGGGAAGCTTTACAGAAATGTATGGAAATCTCTAGAGTTATCAGTTCTTAGTTATCAGGTTTAGGAAAAAGAGGACCAGCAGTGTGTAAAAAGGTTGTTCGGCAGAATTAAAATTATCCTGCAACATAAGAAGCCTCAGACTTCAAAGTCTTCAGAGTATTTGCACATCATACTTCAGATTTTTCTTTTAAAGAAAAGAAATTGAGCAGGATCTCTGAACCTTTCATTATGAAAGAACCTCAAAAAGTACTGGGAATGATACTTGAGCACAGCACTTACACAAAGATGATAAAGAACGATGGGAAAGATGATGAAATTATGCTCAATCTCTTATTCATCTTTCTGTGAAAGAAGTTGAGAACAAGGTTCAACTTATATTTAGTTACTCACAGACCTTAATCTGCTACATTATTATCTTGAAGATTATGCTATTTTGAGAGGTCAAGACTGACAGTACTTGTCAGAAATGCATTTAAGGGTTGTCAAGGCAAGCCTTATAAAACTATAGCAAAGATTTTACCAGATCCCTATGGCCAGCTCACAGACTGATAATGTAGGGTGGAAGCTGTTCCTGTAGGTCTACTTTCCTTCACAAGGAAGGAAAATTTCTCAGGAAAGGACAGTTTTATTCATTAGATATAATCAGAACCATGTTGCTGTGAATGGAGATCACTTTGGTTAGGACTGAGTTAGCTACATGCACAGCATAGTTCAGCATGTGAGTCTAACAGACTAACATCTAAATGCATAGAAATGTACAGAAGGTCGCCTTAGAAGAGACTAATGCACTGTTAAATGATTCCTGTTTGTTCCTTCTTTCATGGCCAGATACCAGGAGATGGTGAGCAGATGGACACGCAAAACGCTGAACTTTTGGTCCATGGTTATGTGGCCATTCTTATCCATGGTCCTCAGTAGGGAGATCATTGTTTTAACAATGTGACAAGGATTAAGCCAGAAAGAACCTGGGATGGAACCAGGTCTTTCGCTATGGAGAAGCACTGAGGTGACCAGAATTGCGTTAGTGCTGTTTGCCAGAGAAGCTATGTGAGTAAAGCCAGATGAAGGATGAATCAACTCTGGGCATGAACTGAAAATATTTATAGTTTCCAGTCCTGAATGTGCATATCCAGTAATATTTTGATGCAGATTCTGGGGAGAAAATATGATTCCAGAGGCTCAGTGGGCTTCTGGAGGAGGTAAGGGAAGACATGCAAGTGGTCTGTCTGGTACCTTGTAGTGCCATTCATCCAAAGCAGCTGCTTGACAAAGCAAAACTGGAAATGGGTTGAAGTGAACTGACTCTTAAAGAAACTGGGAAATGGAAAAAGAGGAGACAATCCCTTCTTTTGCATCTTCCAAGGATATGTCAGTGGATGCAATGCCAGCTTTCCCCATGCTGGCAAATCTGCTCACTAGTCTGTTACTGTCTCTGAAATGCAATGTTTATAGTAGCATCATTAACAATGGCATCAGGGTCAGGGGCATACAAGGTGAAAATGTCGATATGTAATTCAGGCTTGAAATCTATTTTATTCTCTTTCTTTTTATTCTAACTTTGCTACCTTGTTCTATTTGCAATGCAGCTAATCCTCGGTTAGAGCTAGTGCTATGAGATTCTGGATCCATTCCTGACCTGCCTTTACACCAGAGAAGTGACATTCCTCTCCTTTCTGAGAAATCAAATAAACCTGGTATCAAATCATTCTACTGTCTGAGTTCCAAAGTCAGTTACCTGCTATAGCAAGGAAAACAACAGCAGTGCAGCTGTTTGTGCATTAATACAGATGAAGTTATCCAGTGGTTAAATCTGGATTAGATTTAAATGCAGAGCAGAGTTTGCAAATGAATCAGGGCTATGGTTTGTGTGCACTTGTGATGGTGCTAAAATCTTTTTTCTTTTTTTTTTTTTTTTTTTTTTTGTCTTCTGAAGCTTTAGCTGCATTTCATCTGGAACGGGAAAATAGAGCCCATTCCAGTTTGAAAACAAACCCAGAACCCAAATTATATGAGTAAATTCACACTGAGAGACTGAAATACCCCTAAACACCCCCTTATCCTTCTCTCTCTGAGGATGGAAAGTTTGACTGAGATGAGACTGGGAAAGAAAGATGTCTCCAGATGGAAACTGATAAAAAGCTGAAACTGGCCATATGATTAAACTGCACCCTTGGTTTTAATTAAGAAGTTATGTAACAAGTAATGGTAAATCCATTACAGACTTCAAACTCATGTCAAGCCTATCAGTTGTAAGCGCTGTCAAGCACCCAGTTCCCTACAGTGAGCAGAGTCCATCCCAGTCTTCAGCACTCGGGTTGAAAGAGCTTGTTCTTGCAGCGACCCTTTTAATCAGCCCAGAAGACTCCCCCTGTTTAGTTTCCCACCATTTCAGCAAACCCCATCTTCAAGAGAAACTTCTCCAAAAGATTTGAACTGGCTTTTATGATTAATTTGATCCCTGTGCCAACTGTTAGCAGTGTGACAGCAAATTACCTGGGAATATTTATTTTGGATTTTTAGCTATTGATGAGAAAACCATTGGTACTGCCACTGGTCTGCCTGTCCTGAATACTGAGATACTGTAATACTTTGATTTGAATCATTATAACCTGCAGGAGAAAACCTCGACATAAGGATAGAAAAGTCAGGCATCAAACACAAGATATTGTGGTCGCTATGTTACTTGGCAGATTGGCAGAATATGTTACTGATTTAGGTGGCTAAAATGATGGAAATGGCAGTCTGGGTTTGAGAAGCCTGAACCTCAGTGCGAAAGACAGAAGTCCTCAACAGTCCACCTGACAACGTTGCTTTGTCTGATTTTAATTAATCTGTCTCTGCAACCATGACCTAGTTACCATAGTACAAATGTCAGTTTCTAATAGCTTTTCTCTAGAGTCCTCCTTAACTAGCATTTGCCATTTACATTTGCTCATTCAATCATGAAGAGTAGTTAATTAGCTCCATCTACTGCTGCCTGAAGTGAATTGTACCAGCAGTGTCAGTTCTCCAGTAGCCTCTCCACATTGCAACCTCAGTGGTGTATTAAGTGCTCTGCTGCAACACGCCACTGGCAAGAGCTGTTAGTGGAGAGCGGAAGGTCTACACTTTCCTGTTTCTCCTTCTGTCACTGGCTTTACTATGATGTATGTTTTCTTTAATCTTTTTTAAATATATTTTTGAATTGTAGGGTGAAAATGTGGAACCTTATTTAATACATTTTCCCATGTCAAAAAACATAACAGTTCTCTTAAAATAACTAGCACAAACACTGAAGAGACTTGCGTCAAAAGAAACAGAACTATGTAGGTTACTGCTGCAGTGATCATAAAGGTGGCCATGGTGCTGAAAATGGGTACTCAGAGCAACAGATGGATGCCCTTATCTTATGTTTGCCGTATGTGTGGACTGGAAGATTCAGATGTGGCATTTAGTTGTTTAACTACATTTTAAAACAAATGTTCTATACTTATTTAAAATGCCACCTTGGTTTATGAGTTAGTGAATGCCTGTTCCAAAATATCATCTTTCTTAGTATATCTGTTTTGATTTAGGTGGAATATTTCAGGTACTCGCATGACATCCCAACCAGCATCCCACTAAGCAGGCTGCATGATATACTTACCTACTATATACTTCACTCAGAGAAAGACACCAAATAACTGACAAAGTGAAAAATCAGCAAGTGCTAATATTTTCAAATGTCTAAAATCTCCAAAAATTTTGTTATGATATTGAAAGAAATAGCTCAACAAAGGATTTTATTTTCATAATAGATTTACTTTTCTGTTAAGAAAGAAGCTATCAAAAAGCTTATTAAGGTCAAATATGTTTTTCTAGTCTCCATAATGCTTAGGCACCTGTGAGATGGCTGCTAAACCAAAAGACCTGGCCTGCAGGTATAGAAGAAGGAAATTTATTTACTGGGCTGGGTGCTGCCTTCAAATATGTAAAAAGCAACACACCTTCTGCTAACTGCAAAGTAACTTACATGAAGATGCATCATCAGTTGGCACTGCCACCCCCTTCACCTACCTCATGTCCCTAGTTGTACTTTTACCTCAAGTGGCCTCAAAATATGACAGGACATTTCCACAAACAGCAACAGAGAAGGTCCCTGATTAGAAAAGGTTAAAATTGAAACAAGCAAAGAGAAGACAACTGTCAGCCAGAAGATGATCCTTTGCCCTTTACATGTTTTCACCATGTAGGAAACCAAAGCTATTTCCACTTTCAAGGCTAGCTTTAGGTGCCTTGGCCTCAACTGGCTCCAGCTCTTAGGTCTAAAAGAGACTTCTCCACCCCTAAGTCACCCCTGAGTTTTAGCTTTCAATGCATCATCCACGAATGCCACTTCCTTAGAACAGCCTTTCCAGATAAATCCAAGGGTTTTGATGACTGGGGACAGTTTTGTATGTTAGGGCGGGATAATTTAAATGTTGTTCTTCATTCCTCATACGCTGCACTGAAAATCTGTTCCTGTCCTCTGGTGGGAACATCTTCTACTTGCACACATTAATTTCAAACCAAGATTTGTTTTTCAAAATTGTAATTAATCTAGAACCATACAAATCAGAATAATAAATAATCTGGCTGTGCAGTCTATTCTTTCATGAAAACATGCAGAACTTGAGTGTCTAATGCTGCTTATAGTTACCACTTAGGGGGAAAACAGAACCTGTTATCAGTAAGTGCACTACAAATACAACCGTCCAGACTTTCAACAGCTTTCTAAAAGAATATTTAAGGTGAATTATCTCTAAATTAATTGGAAGCTACAACGCTTACTTTATAATTGTAGTAAGTGTTAATCCCAAATTTAATGTTAACACAACAGGTAATTTGTATCACGTGCATGAGCTATTTAAAAAGATTCAGGATTAATGTAAACTTCAAATTTAGGAAACTAAACACAGGGCTTTACTGTATGTCTCCTGTGAATTTTATGGGGGAAAGAACTGGAAAGACATCTCAAAACCCAGTTCTACAACTCATTTGCAAGAAAGAAAGAGAGAGAGAGAGAGAGGAGAGAGAGAGAGAGATTCTGTTTCTGAATAGAGAGCTTAAGGTTAAATCTGCAACGGCAGAAAGATTAAAAAACAACAACAAAATATGTATTTTTTCTTGGCTTTCCCTTAACACAGGCAGTTTTGGTTTGATTTTTTGAATACATTTGCTTTTATATGAATGTCAGAAGACCCACAAGGAACCAAAAGCCACTAGGCTGTTCTTGAAGTCCCACTGCCTCAATAAACCTTGCAAGAGGAATTACTAAAAAGAACAGTAAACTTTTCATTATTCAACCAGTTTAGAAAATAAAAATACTGAGGGTTTTTTTTTTGATCTAGTACTTGCCTACCAGTGTGCAATGATTATACCACTTTTATGGATTTTGCTGTGAGGGAGAGCAAATCAAACTCACGCAAGTATTTTGCACTTTGCTCCTTCTCATGTAATAGTATTTGTCTTCACAGGCACCACACTGCCAAAAAGCTAAGTCAAAGAGTGTTAATGTTATGGGGGCTTTTTAATGTATTTCTATGTGTGCAGTGTTGAAGATCATCGTAAACATCAAGGTACACAGTTTATAAATGCACACATTCATTTATACATACATATGCAACCCACACTTGGGTTATGGTCAGGGAAAAGGTATAACAAGTGCTTCTAAACTTCCAAACTGCAGTACAGGAAACAGGTTGCCAGATCATTAACTTTTTAAACATCTGTCAGTGAAGTAACCACTCAGAAAGATTGTTATCGTTTTTAATCAAGTGTAACCATTCTCTAATGTGGGTCATAATTTTATCTATGTAAAACCTTCCCTTTTCTTGTCAAGAGTTATTGTGTATCCAGGGTTTTCTTGCCAGTTGAGGAAGTAAGCGTTTTCATCTTTATGCAAAATTTTTAATGGCAAGTGACTCAAGCAGAATTTGCTAAGCTGAAAATGAAGTGTTATCAAAATTTTCCTTTGCATAATAGTTAGCCAGGCAGTTGTGACTGAGCAGAGTACAAACTTCAGCATAAATGGCGATATTCCATTAAGGATTGGCAAACACCTAAGTATGTCTTCACTTGGGGAAAACACCTCTCTGGATCTTAACTTGCTTGGCTCCAGTCCATTTCTATGTTCTGCCATGCATGTATTCAGAAAAGCCACTGATGCCTATGGGAGTTCTGTGTAAAGACTTAGGGAAAGTCTCAATATGTATTTGTGACCTTACAAATTTGCACATATTGTTTGGTTGGTGTTGGTAGCCCACACCTTCAAAACTGTTTCTTGCTATGAAGCAAAAATACTTTTTTTGTACATTTTCTTATATAATCTGGAAAATGTATGCATTATTGAGAAAGCCAGAGGGAATTGAATACTGAAAGTATAGCAGGAAAACAACACTTCAATGCCTTTATTTTTAAACATATTCAACACAATTCAGAAACAAGTATAATATATCTTTTATTTTACAAAGTTGACCATTAAAATATTAAAAAAGGGACTTAATGGCCATTGACAAATAGTATAATAGGGGACATGCATGCCAAAAAGGAAAGTCAATTTCAGATGACAGTCATTTAATAGTGGAAAAGTGAGTTAACAAGAAACTTGGCATAAATGCTTGAAAAGATAGCCTGTCCTCTCAGATCCCTTTATCCCAAGGCAGCTTTCCCATTCTACTGCAACTTCCTCTACTGTATTCACTTTCTATTTTTAAACCATGACAGTTCTACACCTTAAAATAATTAGAAATACAAATAATATACCCAATAAAACACATTAATTATGATGAATGATAACGGGAAAGAAAATCTGGCATAGTTGTCTATGTGGTAAGGATTTTTAACATGGAAGCAATCAAAGATACAGAAAAGTCTTTTCATTACTGACATTGGTGAACTACATCCACTGTGTTTGCTTCTCTCCTTTTTGCCACTGATGCTGGGTTTGCTGCTCTTGTTTGAATCAATTTTGTTCACACTGTCAGAGGCACTGCAACTGTTAGCAACTGCTGCCAGGACTCCATTCCTTTCTTCTTCAGCCTCTTCATCCTCATCCTGATAGGAAACAAAGCAGCACAGCAGGAACTTAAGTGCATTTTTCATCTCCTATTTACTTCAGAGCTGAAGCAAATAATAAGATTTTTCCTACAACTCTTCTTGTGGCTAAACTCCATGATTCCAAGGGCGAGCATCCACAGGCACCAGACAGCTCCTTTCATTTTTTAAAGCCTCTATAGACAGGAAAAACACACCAACTTACACAACAGCTTACCGCAAAAGCTTCCATAGGACTGCAGCGCAAAGCTGGATGTGTTCAAATGTGGCACACTAAGCTCTACTTAAGACAGCAGCAAATCCACGAAATGCACGAAAATAAGCTGCCTCCTGCTCAGGCG
Organism: Anseranas semipalmata; assembly: GCA_013399115.1. NCBI lineage: Eukaryota > Metazoa > Chordata > Aves > Anseriformes > Anseranatidae > Anseranas > Anseranas semipalmata. Next base: position 1,094,978 of record VXAA01006093.1, read on the forward strand.
AAACTGGCAAAAGGTAATGTCTGCTAAGTGAGTAAAGCAGAGTCCCAGGTGGGAGATGGACAAAGTGGGAGAGTTGCCAGACCAGCTAATCAAGCCGGTTGCAGCCCAAATTAAGCACCCCAGAATACAAAAATGCCTTCTGTGAAGCTGGCTGCTCTACACCCTGTGCTTCATGATGAAAATTGAATTAGTTAAAATAACAAAACAAAATGCAAGAAAAAAATAAAAAGAGGATCATAAAGAGGGACAAGCCCCACAACTAATTCAGTACTAAGTAGTTCATACTACTTTGTTTCAAATCCTGAAACCCTTGCTTTAAGTTCAGAGTTATGCTAAGGTTAAGCACATTCTTACGTGCTTCACTGCATCAAGACAGCTCTTTGGAGAATGTTGTGTAAGCCTTCTGGTGGGTTTTGTTTCTTTGATTAGAAATGGCTCAGAGCCATGAAGTTCTTGTATGAAATCTTCACCCTTTGAAGTCAGTGGGTTTTCTGCCACTGACTCAGAGGACATGGGATTAGACATCCGTTGTAGCTTCAGCTCTAAACAAACTTTCTTGAAAGTTCTGGGGTCTTAACTCTGGTTTGGGGTATTGCAGATACCAGCAGATCCAAGCCACAAAGTTTGCCTCCAGATTTGTATCTAAACTAAACCTGATTTTGAACAGTTGGAAGGGAAAGTTGTCTTAATTCAGGCAGTTCTACACCTATTTTTCTTTAAGTTTCTTCTGATGCTTTTATCACCTTCCAAATCAGGGAGTGGCATGCAAGCAAGAAAAGGGTAAAGTTTATTTGTGAAATGTGGAATTCAGAATCTCTTTCCTCTGACTAATTCACTTTTTCCATTTGCATCATGAAAAGAACTAGATCAGACAAGGACAAACTTTTCTAAAGTTAATAGGTACAGCCCTATGTTTAGCCACACAAAAAGCTCATTTAGAAATAATACAGCTATTAAAGACAAAAGAGAGCTCATTAAACCACCTGACAGATCGCCACGTTGGTGCAGAACTGTTCTTCTGCCCAGGGTACTTGCACACAGCCTGGTTCTTGGGCCTTTCTTTATCTAAAATTAGTAATGTCCTTGAAAATTAAAGTGGAGTCTGGACAATATCCTCAGACTGCTGTGAATCAGTGAAGCAGAACAGATGGAGCTAGAAAAAGGGATTATTACTGCTTTTCATTTTCAATTTGCAAAAAAAGAAAAAAAAGTCTAGTATATTTTATTTGAGAGACATAATCGTAGCTCATCATAATGTGACATCCTAAAAATACACTGACTACAAAAACTTATTCACCCCCCAGCTAGCCTCCCGCAGCTATGTGAGAATTTTAAAACCAAAGGCCAGGACGAAAATCTGCCTATAAAGCACAAAGAGGATCAATCCACAAAACTCCAGTCCGAACTTTAAACAATCCCTGGGCTAGTATTAAAACTCAAATCTGGAGTTTTCTGTGGGACCTGGCTCTATCAGAAATACCTAGCCCTCCTGCTTCAGAAAGCTTCCCTGGCCGAGGAGAGCACTGGGGCTGGCAGGGGAGCCCCTGCCAGCCATGGCTGGTGCTTCAAACACAGCACCCAGGCTGCACCTAACGAGAGCACTTGGTGCCTCAAAAGTGAATAAAATAGAGAAACCTGTCAGAAGAATCCTGACATTTTTTTTCTCAGCACTCTCATTTTTTTAGAAAGAGAAAAATAGAAAAACATCTATACTTCAAAAATGGCAGGATTTAGGGCATGCTTCTAGATAGGAGTCTATTTGCCTCTCAGGTAGGGCTGGCTAAAAGTCGGTACAGAATTAGTTGTACTGCAGAGCATGAAAGGACATTGCACGCGTGCCATTTTCCTTTTCACACAACTGCATGTGAACAATTCGCAGGAGGCTGATGCTTTATTAGGCTGTTCTTAACTCCTTTCTACTCCCCAAGAAACATTTGTAACTTAGGCAGAAAATACTGTACATGGTGCACATGTATTCAATTCTGCTTGGGGCATTGCAAGGCAGGGCTCTTGCTTAACAGAGATGTATTTACATCAAAAGTGCTGTATCACGTCGCTTAAAAAGAGGAAAGCTAATCTAAAGGACAGTCACAAGCACTAGTTTATAAAAACTACAGTCTTATAAACTGAGACTATCAAGGGACTTTTTGAGCTCACTATGGCAAACTGAATGCAATGACAGATTAAGTTTTACATTTAAAAAAAAAGCATTGCAAGAGTTCAACTGTGGCTCTGATTTTAAATGTCACACTACTTAAGATTTCTCTGGATTCCAGTTGTCAGTGAGAAAATGGCAGCTGGCACTAAGAAATCTGTTTGGATACAAAATCGATAGCATCCAGGGAAGGTACTGTACATTGTCTGCCACTATACAGGACGTGCTACTGCGGCTGCTGTTTATGCTAACTGAAGTATTTGTTGACATCTAACAGCCAGCAGAATTGAGGTAAGTTGTTACTGCCATTGAATAATATAGACGCTCAAGATTAAAAATATCTCAACCAAAAGTGTTGCACACCTGGAGCTTCTTTGCTGTTCATACAGACCACACAATGCTGGCACAGAAATGCCAGGTATGCACAACACTGCCCTTGTAACCTCATTTTCAATTTTCAACCTTTCCTCCTTTCTGCCTGAAAGGAAGAGATTTAGGTGAAAGACAGATGAAGTCCAAGGAGGATTTCTCTGCTTTATAGGAAGGCACAATTCACATCCCTGTATAAAAGAGGAGAAACTCAGGATTTTGGAGAGGCAGGCTCTGTTCAGGCAGTCTGTTATGCAGTTGACATGAATGGCACATTTCGTCTGACCTTCCTTGTAGCAGGTGGTTCCTCTGCTTTTGCCACTAGCTTTCAAGCTGTTTCTGTGGGTACTGGTTCACATAATGTGAAACACTGTAGGAGTGTGGATATGATAAGCTGTCTCACTATTTTTGACTACATACTGGAGATCCCAAAGGCCTCAAACAAACTGCATATGCCAATGCCCAACTGCTTTAAAGAGAGGAGGAGAAAGCAGAGCAACTAATTCCTATACAAGGCAGAGGGTTACATTTTCAATTCACCTCCTAAACCTATTTACATAATTCCAAGTGCAAACATTGTATCGGCTCGCATGAGAATAACAAACTGGGAAGTGAGATTTCTAATTACCCTATGTCCACAAGAGCATATGATAATGAGAACACATTTGTGGTGACGATAATCACACAGAAATTCATTAAATACCTGCTAGACAGTGACATGACATTTTAGCTAGTACTTCTGTCCTTGTGATATTTTGTTTTTCACTGAGAAATGAGAAACAGAAGCCAGGTGTGTTCTGTATGGCACCCTGCTCAGTAAGCAGTGCTCGTCTCCTTGGCTACAGTACAAGAAAGACATGACAGGCATTTTCCTTACTCCAAGGCATCTTGAGTTGATGTAGGACCCAACAGCTGCCCCTTCCCTATGCTTGTGTTTGTGTGGGCAAGAGGTGAGCAGGATTTGCTCACCCCTGATACACAGGAGAAGGCAGGAAACACGCCTGAAGTGACAGATCATCCCTTTCAGTCAGTAAGTCCCTCACAAAACTGCATCTGAAGTCTTTCTTCCTTCCTTGTTTTAGGGCTGTACCTCCACCTACTTCCATGCACGTCTTTCAAGTCCATGAGTTCTCGCGGCTGCTCCATCTGCAAGCACTAGTGCCTGTGCCCCATACGAAAGGGAAGCTGACACAGGTAGATGAAGGCAAGGGCAGTCATAAATGTCTTTCACAGACCTGAAGATGCTTAATCATCCAAGCACTGAAACACTTGGCTTTCTTACCCAAACCTCCAATAAGTTCTCTTTTTTTTTTTTCTACTCTGCGAGCAAATGACAACCATTCACTTCACAAGATGGATATGCTCAGAGGGAATTGTCACTGATGCTACCTTGCCAGGAAAAATGACCTTCAGGCTTCCCATTCAAATCCTCAATCAGAACCAGTATTTGCCCATTTGCAGTTAGATGATGACTTTTAAAACCCACTGGGTGGCTCACCTTTGTGTCCCTTTTTTAAACCTCCTTCACAAACCTAGATCTGATGGCAGCTTTGTGTGAACATAGTCCTGTGCCTTTACAGAACTCATCTCACATTCATACAGACAAAATCCCATATTAGTTGTTGAACTAATGTTGAACAAAGACATTTTAGCTAATCTTCATTGTTTTTAACCTTCGCTACTTGAACTCAATATCCTGTTTCTTGAACCTACTGAGGAGCTTTGCTTCGGCATTTGCAATGCTCTGTTCTAGTATGGCTTACACTGTTAACAATCTTTCTTCTGGCCATTTAACTGTACAGCACTCAACCAAATGTCTTCCTGTATTTTTTTCTCTTATTCTCATTTTTCGTATTTACCAAGAAATTCACAACTTTTTTTTTTTATATTTATCTAGAAATGTCATAATCTGCTTAAAATTTTCTTTTCTGTCACACATATTAGACTCAGTTCCATAGTTAAAAGCTTTAAGACAATTAGCTTCCAACTTTCTCATCACTTTTTTTTCACTGTCAAACACTGAAGATGGAGGATGTGACATAAATTCTTCATGAAACTGTCCTGATTATTTCAGCATGATGACAACCACCAGACTCAAAAATGCCTATGTTGATTTGATCTTTTTTTATTTTAAGTATATTTCACAATATCTCACAGTTCTGGGAAGCTCATTAGAGCAGCAAAAAAAATTGCTATAATACTGACCCAGAACAAGAAGTGAATCACAGTCTGATCTTCAGTTGCAGCTGCTGAGAAAGGTGTAGGTGGAAGGTTATAGGGACCTGATACACCTAAGGCATGAAGCTGTCTGCTGGTAAGCTGACACCTACCATGCATGTGCAGAAGGTTTCATATAAATGGTATGTGATAAAACCTTGGTTTTTGTTTTGCTGTACAACAATAACATCAAGCCACCTTGCTCAGTCTAATTTTTGAACTCTAAGTGTATGCCGTTGCTTGTGAGAGGGCAAGTGCCTGATTTTTGTGATACATATAACAAGTTGGTGTTTCTGTTTGTTTGATCTCTTCCAAAAAGTTCTGGGAGTACAAATCCTTTTCCTTTTTTTCTTGAGGTTATTTTGTTATCACTGTCCTTATTCTAAAATACAAAATTCTTTAAATACCTTTACCTTTAGTGCTAAGTAAGATAACTAATTTTTTTTAGCAGATATATTTGAAGTCTGCTTTGTAGGCCAACAATGAAAGAATTAAAATACCTTTTGAAGTTCCTTTGAACTGGGTCGATGCAGGGTGCAGAAATGAGCCACAGCATACTCTAACAATGCTCCGAAGATGAAACTGAAACAGATACCGAGGTACACATCAATTGCCTTAATAAAGCAATTAGCATTTGGGAGTGAAGTCCTGGCTCCCATCATCAGTGTTGTCATAGTAAGGACTGTGGTAACACCTGTGGAACACAGAAATATAAATTATGATAAAACAAGGACAGCAGTGAGGCCCTCCACTTCATTTGGGAAGCTGCAGGATAGTTTTTCCTGAGCTTCATGAACACCCCATATGCCACAGCATTTAATGTGGCATGTTTTGGAAAGAAGACTTCTAAATGCACGTGTGATTCTGAAGTTAAATGCTTAACAATACTCAAGGAAAATGTTTGGAAAGCTAAGAAGACTGGAAATTAAAATGGGAGAGATTTTCATTCCATAAAATGTATATTTATTATTAACACATCATCATTGCAATGTTATGCAAATGCTTCCTTTAAAACATTCAGATTATCATTTTGCTCAGTGTAGCTGTCCGCCAGCCTCATTTGATACAAAAATCTTTCTTCACTATTCTATAGAAGTGTTTTTCCTGCCCCACCTGCAGCCTGATCAGAACTGATTTGCATTTTTCCCTTTCAGAATCTCTTTTATTTGAAATTAATTATATTTAATCTCATAATTCTCTTATTATTCCTGCGTTAATTAGCATGTATCATTCACCCTCACAAAAGTCTCATAATTCTGTCTGCACATAACATGCATTTGAATATTTTGAAATGATTTCCGAAATGACTGTTTTTTCCTCTGCTTGCAGCAGCCTCCCCTGCCTCCAACTCTCCTATAGCTCCCAAGGACATTTTCTTTGTTAAAGAATAGCAAGGCTTCAAGGGGAATTTGCATGATGTGCTGCAAATAGTAAACTAGAGAAATAATTCCATAAAACTCAGAAGTGTTTGCACCTTTTGGAAATGGATGCTATGCATGTGCAATAAAGCAAGCATCTTAATGCTCCAACCCTTGTTTTGTTTTGTTTTATTGGCTTCTCACCTATGCAGATTCTGGCTGGAACTGATGACTGGCTTATCCAAAATGATACCCAGGAGAGCACAACCAGGAGGATTGATGGTACATATGTCTCTAGTATGAAATACAAGATGTTTCTCTTGAGTTCAAAGTGAAACACTAGTTTTGGGTAACGTCCTGTGAAAAGAGCAGGAAAAAAATATTTTGAAGGTGCAATTAACAAAAATTTCTTTAAATTATCAACCTGTATGATTTTTGCACATTACTATGCAGTAAAAGCTTAACAAATAAGCTTGAAAAAAATTAAACACAGTGCTGAAAAATTCTAACATGAAGACTCTACATTGAACTGAAGGGAAAAAATCATTACATGTGACATCTAGTCACTTCATATCCAGAGCTTCATTAAAGACATCTTGAATTGGAAATTTAGTAAGGATTAGTGTGGAAAAAATAAATCCATCAAAGCATGGAAAGGCAAGGAAATTTGAAATCACCTATGTATTTAGCTGTGCCTACTCACAAAAATTACCTCTATGAGCTACTATATAAACTAGCATAACAACATTTACAATTTCAAAAAGTTAGCGTGGGTCCTTATCTTGGGTCCTTAGTCTCTAACTGCCTCACATATCTGGTTTATTTTGATTTTCTTTTTATTTATTGTTGTTCAAGATGTGGATGAAAGGGACTTTTTTTGGTACTGCTGACCTAATTCTCATATTCCACTTGAAAACAGTGTTTTTGCATCATCACCATCTATTTTTTCTTTACATTAGTGCAGTGCAGTATTTGCATTGTTCTGAGCAGTGTCACTGGTGTGGCACAAATGGTTCACTTCTAATAGAGTGATTTCCAGAAGACGGAAGTTTAGGCCCACACAGCCAAAGACAGAATTGGGTTGCATTAGGGAATAGAACACTGGCAAGCAAAGCCTGAATTTGAATTCCAGCTCACTAACCGAGCAAAATTCTATGCTTGGGCAATGGAAGTGTAGGATCTCAAACTGTTACCTGTCCAACAGATCAATTTAAGGCAAAAGGTTGCTTTTTACTAATTTAATGAGCAGAACAGTCTTTTTACTCTGAAGTTCAAAGTTCCAAATTAAGTGTTTAAGCTTTTAACAAAATTCTTTTGACAAAATTCTTGTACTACAATATCAATGAGAGAGAGAGTAATGCTTGAATGTACTGTGGTTAGATAGCTTTGGCTTCATCTATTTTGATTCAACACACACTCATCTTCAGGAGGTATGTTTGTTTGCAGTGCTGTGTGCTGTGAGTCAGGGCAGAATTACAGAACAGCAAATGCACCTTAGCAACATCATCATGTGCATGGACAGGCTATTTGTGCATCCCTCAGGTGTGCAGTGAGACATGCAGTCAAAGAAAAGCACTTCTAAAAGCTTGAAGTGCAAGTAATGCATGCCAAGAAATGCCTTATTGCTCCCAGGCTAGAAAACAGATAGTTAAACTTCAGTTTTTAAGTGTTGTATAAATTGAAGCTAGAGAACTATAAAATTTCCTAGAATTCTTAAAATCAGAAAGAATCACTAGATTATGTAGTCTGACCCTAACCACAGGCCATCAAGTTTTCCCAATTGTCCTTTACTTTGAACTCAACCTCTTTGGCTGGAATAAACTTCACCTTTCACACAGACATCTGGACTTAATCTGAGGATGTCAAGACATGTAGCATCCACCAAATAATCTATTACGTGGATTAAAATCATTTTATCTGTTAAAAATGTGTGCCTAATTTCTAATCTTAACCTGACTTCAGCTTTCTGCCAAGTTATCTCTGCCTTTTCACTACTGGATTAAATAGTCCTTTGGTAGGCAGTTCTTTCTCCTTCTGAAGTATGAATACACTGTATTTAGGGTTCTTTGTAAGTTCAACAAGTTTGTGACTGATGGAAAAAAGGATACAAAGATGGAGAGCAGACTTCATCTCTGTCCATGAGGCAGGAGGTACAAAGACTATTTATACCACTATCATCCTATTTATGTGAAAATAGGAACATCAAAATTAGTGTACTTCTATCAATACTGTGATTTTTTACCAATACAGCTGTTTCCTTAAAAGTCATTTCACCCACCAAGATTGATTTTAAGTGTAGAGCAGACCACAGTAAATCACTCAAAAGTCAGGAAGTGCAAAACTTACTGTTGACTGTGCTACATTATTTCTGCTTTTGTCTGCATTCATCCTTGTACTAAATCAAGCACTGGTGCTGCAGAAAAGCACTGGGTCTGTACAATAAAAGACTATAGCATAAAGCATGTTTAGGGAAAGAGAATTAAGTTTGTACAGGCAATTGTAAATCTGTGACTTCCTAGTGTGCAAGAGCAAGCATTTGAAATCTCCATAAAAACTGTTAAGAATTTTATAAATTGTGCTTGCAATCTTCTAGGCTGCTATTTAACTAGAAATCAAAACAGATACTTCTAAACAGAAAGATTTTCTCTGTGGAGTTTGTACCTCCAGCTGTCAGAACTGCAGCATGGTGGCAGCTAGTATGCAAAGGACCAATGCATGGCCGCTGTGAGTGATGGAAGGGTGTCAACCCAGAGCTAGCGTGGGAGTGCAGAGGATGTAAACCATCAGCAGGAAACTGAATCCTCCACAAAAGTCTTTTGCCTTGTCCTTCTCTGCAAACCCCAGGGAAGGACACGATGCCACGTACGCAGCAAACAGCGTGAAGGGACTGGATACTCTGCTCCCTGCAGAGTACCACAGGCACTTGGGGTGACCGTGGTTCAGCCGTAGAGATTTCCTCCAAGAGGGAAAACTCTGAAACAGCCAATACCGAATAGTCATACAGCAACATCCTCTCCTCATTAGCTCCCTACAGCTGTGTCTCCATTCACTTTAGTATAAAAGTCATGTGTATATGGGAAGTTAGTTCAAAATATCAAACTTGAAAGTCACACTTTGCCATTTCGCTGTAATTTCCAAACATGGACAAGCCTTTTGAATGTTCCTGTGTTTTTTGGTGTTATTTTTCCTGATGCCAGAAATTTCTCAAGCAATGTGAACAACAAAGAAATAGAGATGTAACAGCTTATAGCTGAGTGGCTTTTCAGGGAACAAAGAAAAGGCATTTCTCTAACCTTAAGGCTTTCTGTTTGCCAGAATCCACAGACACATCACAGACATGATAATAATGGTGTCAGCATTTCTCTAAAGAGCTCAGAAGAGCTTTTATAACAGAAATTTTGAAGCAACCTATATACAGAATTCATATGAGCACCTCCTGTATTAAACTGAAGGATAAAGGAGGCAAGACAAAGTATGTAATGCATACTTAGCATCCTAAACAAATGAGCAACGGGATAAAAGAAAGATAGGGAAATACTACAGTCCTTTTTTTCCTCTGTGCTCCACACATACCAAAAGTTATGCTTAAAAAGAAACAGATTTGCTTCTACTGTTATGTGCATTCCATATGAGACAGTAATGATGCACAACCACCTTATCTCATTGACTTTGACTTGCACATCCAAGCCTGTGGTGCCATAAATCTGATCAAAATTGAATCAGGTACACATAAGCCTAATCCTGCCTTTACTAAAGTTAACTCAAGTACAGCTCAAATTAACTCCTGAAAACCGTCAAGCCTGCCCCCTGCTTAACTCATACTGATAACAAAATCTTTTCATTAAAATAAGATGCTTTTTTATTCAAATTTTTGACCCATGATGGATGTCACCTCAGTGTGTGACTGCTCTGATTTAAATTTGATAATGTGATGGAAATAATCTCTGTGCAGATAGTTAATTCTGCAGTGAAGGCACAGTGTTAGTACTTCATCCAAAGCATCAAATCTCTGTATTTAACAGATTGTCAAATACGAGTCGAACCTGAACGGCTGTCAATATACCTACTCTTAACCTGCTAAAAGGTGAGGTAATCCTACTGGGGTTACGCAACAGTGAAAGAAGATTAAGCTGAGTTACTTTGGCTCTATAGAATTTACTAGAGGGCAGAAATACAAAACTAGACAGTAGCTCTAGCTGACAGATGTGTACAAATCCAGATAGCAGACTATAGTCTATATATACTCCCAACTCTCTCTACTGCTTTAAAAAAGAGTGCCCTAGAAAATGGATGGAAGTGATCAAAATCAAATTTCAGGTGGTTCCAGCTGACTATTTCTGTTTTAGTGTCATAAAAATTATACCAGTTTAAAGTTTCTTTCCCATTAGCTGAACAGATATAGGTCTAAGTCTAAGGCACATCTTTCTGAATGCAAGAAAAGAAAGCTTATTTCTCTTACAATTTGGCTTTTGGTTTTCACTTCTAAAACAATATTCTAATTTACAGTGCTGCCCACCTGATGCTGTTCAGATCTTGCCATAATATTGATGATTTTAACAACACTATTACTGTACTGCCTGAGAAACAGATATAAACCTAAACAAACAGGCTTCCTTATCAGTCTAGATCACCCATTTTTTAGATATGCCAAAATAATTTTTCTAGGGTGTCTGCTCCCGGCTGATGGCAGAATGCTGCATCCCTGTTCTTTCTGCTCCCTGCTGAGCAGCAGACTGTCACAGCAGAGAGGCCTGAAGGAAGGACTGATGCTCCACAGTGTCCATGTTTTTTTTTTATTTTATTTTTTTTAAACTTCCACTCTCTTGTTACAGGATAGGAGCATCTTCCCACAGTTACTTCTTAGGGACTTTTTGATGAACTCTACTCCAGTAAAAGAAAGCTCCACATCACTCTTTGTGTAAGAAGGACTTCGGTATCCTGCACAGGGGTGTGCAGTCAGGCACAAAGAGCACATTCTTCCCTATCATGAAATATGTATGCCAGCCCCTTGGGTGCCAGCTAAAATGCTGGATGTACATCTCACACAAGCGCATCAGTATAACTTTACCAATGTATCACTTTCTTCTCTGCTTGCACCTTTTAAGGGGACAGTACAGCAAAGAATCTCACTGCCTTAACTATGTGCTGAAATTGTAATTTTCATTATGCAATTTTTTTTTGCTTGCTTATAGCAAACATATGCTTTAAGAAATAGTACTGTCTCCATTTTTACTCAAACAAGTTGTGCAACTGTAATGCAACTTGTCTGACTGATGTAGGATGCTAAGGGTATCAATATACATGAGAAACGTTATCACAGCTCCTCTGTCCCTCCTTCAGAAAACAATCATAGTCTTCTGTTCTTCACAGTCAGGATCTTATAAACTACCTCCTTTCCTATTTGTTCTTCAGAGGTGAAGAAAAGGAAATGAAAGATCAAGACGGGTTTCTCAGTATATGTTTCATCTTCACAAAAATGCTTTACAAAAATTGGGTTTGAATTTCAAATTTCCTAAGAAGGAAACATACCCTTTCATGTAGCAATTGTGTGCACATTTATATGCCTGTTTAGCTTACCTGTTAAAAAAAAATTTACAAAAACAATTATGCCACAGGAATTTTTCCATGTTAGTGTGTATTTCTGTCTGTACTAAAGAACTTTCTAGAAGTTAACAAAAAAAGCCTCTTCCTAGTGTCCTTGATAGTCACACAATTCATTGCCTTTCCACATGTTTTTATGTCACTGTAACTTTTTGAATGCATTTTCCTGTTTTCCTTCTAAACTGATACTGTGGAGTATTGCAGAAATATCACAAAAAGAGCTAATGATGGAAAACTTCTGTATGTCAACTCAAATGGAAAACCTTACTCAGAAAGAGTGATTATCTGAGCGAAGAGCTCACATAGGCAAGTTGCAAATACATGGTAACAGACATACAGGCATATGTAACTGCTTGAATCTCAGGTGAGGGCCCCAGATAAGATTATACTGAATACGGTTCTGGGATTGTTTTTAAGACCTGCATGTCAAAGACAACATTATCAGAAATAAAAATTGGAGAGCAATTACAGATTATAAAAGAACTGATAAAGTGAATGACAGAAGTTATTCAGTGTACTGCACCTTGAAAAAGAAGAACTGAAAATCCTAGAAAAGTTTGATGGCTAATTAAGAAGAAATTTCCTTGGTAAACCATGGAGGAGCCAGCAGGACTGAGCAAGTTAATGCCTCTATTTTGAGAGAAAGACTGCGAAAAATCCTGCAGACAGACTGCAGACAAGAACAGCAGCCAACTCCCCTTGCAGGCTCTTTCAAGAGGGCAAATGCCTTATTATCTTTGTACATGAAGGACAGGAGGCTGACTTTATGCTTCTGTCTCTTCTTTCCCTCTGTTCTGCCAAAATACCATTTGGATGTGCCACCTTGCTGACTTCACGGTCTCTAAGTGAGGAGGTCTGCCTGACAAAACTCTGCCTGGCTTCTGGGCAGGGTGGAGGACTCTGTTAGGCTAAGCAAGCTGAGCCTCACTGCTCTTGCTACTGTTGAAGACGGCAGGAGAACAGCAGTAGCAAGAGCAAGGAAGTTGCCGGTCAGCGGACAGGAAAAGCTATCAGCAGCTAATTACCCTCAGGTATTAAATCCCTTTTTTGCTTCCTTCTCAGATTAAAAACATTAATAGAGATTGATTAGCTATCGGTTGCTGTGAAAATAGAAGCATTTATTGAACAGCAACACACAGGGGTCTGTCCTGTGCCCAGAACTGCTCACTACCAAACACAATGGGATGCCATGGCATACCCAGTGTCTTTTAAGAGACACCAGAGAGCAGCGTTAGCACATTGGACAGCAGGATCAGAGTTCAAAATTATCTCAACAAATATCAAAAACAACCTGAGTAAAAGAAGATGCAATTCAACAGAAGCAAGTACAAAGTCCTACCCTCTGACAGGAATTACTAGCTTGAAATTGCAAGCTGAACAAGGTCAACAATGCACAGGAATTTTCTGCAAGAAAAGCAAATGTCAACCTGGAATGGATAAAGAGGAAATGCATGAAGTAACCCCCTCCATTTACAGAGGACATCAGATGGGAACAGGGTACCCAAGGTACCAGCTGGTGTTCAGCTAGTGCACATCAGCAAAGATATGAGGAAGTCTATGGAAGAACAGCAGCAAAGACAGGAGATCTAGAAAACTGTTTATATGAATTAGAGGGAAAGTGTTAGGCTGAGAAAAGATGTACCTGCTTTGAAATAGTGAAAGAGCTCTTGAAAAATAGCAGGAAATTTGTCTTCCTTATCCACAGTAGACAATGCAGAGCATAATGGGTTTGAAATGCAGCGAGAGAGATCAAGATTAGACACAAGGAAAATATGCTTGTAATAATCACCAGAAAAAAAATCATCTAGGGAGGCTGAGGAATAGACACTTTGGAGCTTTGTCTAATTTACTCCTAAAAACATCTGTCAGGAAGTCGGCTGTTGATATAGATGATCTTGTCTTGGGACATGAGAACAGATTAAGTGAATTCTTAAAGTCTATTCCAACCTTATTTCTAACATTATTTACACAAAAAGCTAGACTGTAACAGTGTCTAATTGCTTTCATGTTTTTCCAATATTAAAGGCAAGCTTTTTACATCACTATTTATTACTCTGAGAATGCAGGTGGTGTTGGCTAGACAGCTAAAATAAAAATCCAACAGTCACTGATGCACATACTTGGTTCTGGGGTCCAAGAGCACATGTATCAGTATCTGCAGAATAAGAATTATAGAGACATGCAGGAAGTGGTTCTAGCAATGAATTTACCTATGTCCAAAATGAAATTATTCTGTATCAAGACAAAACCGACACAAAACCCTAGCCAGCAATCCAGTTAATATTATACAAAGTGACTTACTATTATGTGATTATAATAATGTGATTACTGTTATGTGATACATGGTGTTCTATAAACAAGATTAATCTACGATGTCCTTTTCTTAAATTTACTGCAGTTGCTTATGCAGGAATTTTGCTGACCACATTCTAATCTTGGCTCTCTGTGGTCGTCTGTGAACTTGGGCTTTGCATCGCTGTACAATATTTCACTTGCACAACAGCTGTACTGTCTGTTCAAGTTCACAGAGTATCAAATCCTGATTGCTTTTTTTGCTGTGTTAGGAAATACTACAACACTGCTGTTCTCCAGTATCTTCAGCTTTAGCCTTGTGAATCATATCTGGTATTTTATAAATAACAGTCATCTACTAATCGTGTTAAGGAAATCCAAAGTATAAATTTTCTCTTCTAAATTGATCACATAGTTCCATGATTTGTTTGCTTTTTTTCTTTTAATATGGGCTACAGTAGGCACTGCTTTCCTAAAAAAAAATCTGTAGAAAATAACACCTAAATCATAGACTCAGTAGAAAATTAAGAGGATTACGAGATTTCATTTAAAATACTGCATAGCACTTGATAAAGTGGCTTTCTTAAGCAGTAGAACTGAAACAAGCAAAGGTGGGAAATCTTAATCAAATTAAGTTGCATATGTTAAAACATATTAAAACAAAAAGTGCCCTTTGATTTCATATATATGATTATCACCAACATAAGGAGAAGGAGACAGCATCATTTACTGAAAAGAAGAGCACAGTTTATCTAACCATGCCTCTGGTCACACTTCAGTTGTAATTGGAAATTATTCTTATTCCATCTGGTAAAAAAATAATAGAACTTTTTTTCTTTTTCCTCCCCGAGTTTCTGACAGTGTCTGGACTCTGTGATAGAAGGTAGTAAGAATTAGGCGGGTTTCCTCTCCCTCTTTCCTGTATGGTGAACAGGTCCTAATACCCTTCTGGGCAGAACAGCAATAAAGGATTATTCTCCTCTGATTGAACCTGATGTTGCTTAGCCTGAAGCTATAAAGAGGAGGAAGGCAAGCAGATGTCAGTTATATAAGTAGCAAGATACTTTGTGATCCTGCAGCCTGCTATCCCGTATTTCATTTCTACTTTTATATCCATTTAGAGAACTTTGACTTTCAGCACAAATTAATGCCTGAAATCAGATCATGAAGTTTCTCTGTGTTGTATTGTTAAAGTAGAAATACCCAACAACAGAATACCAAAATGATATATCAGTGATTCAGAACTACTAATATACACTGGTGAAACTACAGCTTTGAAGGATGCGTGTGTCCTCATTTAAAGATTCCCCTTGCAGTTGGAATGTTGGCTTGGGCAGAAGATAAACTGAATATGCAGTGAAGAACAGCAGTGAAGGACCTAAGAGCAATTCAAGGAGCAGAAAGCAGGTCTGGCACATCTTGAACTCTCTGAAAGCCCTTTCAAAATCTCTGAGAAAAAAAAAAAAAAACAGGAGCAGAATCTTTAATGAGGTCAGGTCCTGCAGTTAGAGGAAACTTTCTAAAGCTGTTTTCTAAGATCAGCAGAAGAGCAGGTCTGTGGAAATACTTCTGACCCTTCCCTGGGCAGAGGAACCACAGGACAGGCGATCTGCACTCTGCTGTCCACCAGGCTGGACAGAGGCTGCTGCAGATAAAGAGCAATTCCTACAAGCACTAGCAATGAAGCACAACTTCTTGGAGTTGTAAGAGCACCCAGTATATTCACAGAAATTTCCATTGCTGAAGAGAGGCTTTTGCCTTGCCTAATAAAACCGGAGTGGCTATTTCCAGAAAGGCTGGGGGCTGTCCTGAGCTGAGCACCCAGAGTCAATGGTCTCACTTAGATTTAAATGCCCAAATTACAGGCTCTTCTTCCTTCAAAAAGAACTCTTCCTGACATTACATGGATAAGTAATGCATTTCTTGTTCATTGTTCTTCAGATAATGCATGGCCTCCAAAAGAATGCTCCCCAAGAAATGCTCACAAACTCTCAACCTTTACATTAGCTGGGTCTCTGCTGGTAACATCTGGGAGACTCATGTAAGGTTTCCAGAATATGATCCAACAGAAAATGAAAAAATGTCACCTAAAGAGAAAGCATCATGCTCAGCTTCTGAATGCTGTTCAGTTTCCAGAGCCATGTTCCAAACTGGATCTAGAAAGCATTATAAGGGTGTTTTTACCTGTCTCATATACTGCTTCAGATACCGAGGTAAAGTGGTCTTCTACTGTATATTGTGCCAGCCGGAGTGTGTCCAAACCTCGAACTGAATCATTTCCTCTAGTCCAGTAAAACATGACATCATTGATGTTGTAACCCCCTGTAGTGATACACAAGCCAACAAGAGTGTTTATTTTACACAATAATTAATTTGTGCTGAGCACAGTTATGGTTCATCTGTTTCTTATTTGTCTGCTTGAAAGTACAATGAGACATAAACAATGACTTTTCTGGCAGAATGTAATGCTTGTTCGCAACAAAACTCCCCAAAACTGAACATGTGAAGTCCTATCATTTAAAAACTGCCTTTCTTGGAGGTGGTCTTTTTTGTATCTTTTATTCTAGTATAGATGACAAACTAACAAAAGAGATTAGTACCACACAGTATTTTAAAGGCAAAAGCTATTAAGCTTTAAAGAAATACAGCTTTTAGGAACTAGAGCACTGCCAGCATTTGTTGACTAAATGTTGAGCGTGCCCTTTGTTACATCCCAGGATCTTTCTTAGGTGGTCAGATTAGAGACAGTGGATTTGGTCTTCCCATCAGTAGAAATGAAGGGCTGAGGACTTGCATGCCGGAGCTGCGCTCTGAGTCAGGCTTGGGTTGTCACTTGGGATGGCATTTTGGCTTGGGAGCTTGGACCTCTCCCAAGGACATCAGCCTAGATGCTGATGTTTCTGCAGGCTCAACACCGTGGTATGCTTCAGGGGCCCCGGGAGATTTGCTCTTAACCTTCAAGTGGTAATTAGGAGCTGAGATGGGACACGAATCATCTATCAGAAGGCAACTGTATTTCGCACACACTTGTCAATATGCGTCACAATCATAGCTAAAATACCTCTGTAGCTTTTTCCCATTATATTAAAAGGCAGGCAATTTTCAAACTAGTGTATATGATTAATTCAAGATTATGTTAATGTAATTTACATGTTAACAGGGAGCATTTGAACATCTTTTCCTTTAGCTTACTTAGATCAATCATTCTTGTATATGACAGACTTATTGTGCAAGTTAATAGCTAAGCTTAGGGAACAGAACCACGAGTAGATGATTATTTTTAGACTCCAGTCAATTGTAAGTAAATTACGTTGAGAGACAATAACACAATACATTGCACAAGGGTATATGCTGCGAAAAGCACAAAATTCTAGAATCACATAAAAAAAGAGAGCATTTTAATGCTTTTAATTTAATAGCTTTGGTTCTTGCAACATCAAAAAATAACTGATTTCTTACAGCCATTTAACGTAGGAAAAATAGTTCAGAAACTTCATTTCAAGGAAACATTGTGCTGGTTACCAATTAAAATGACAATTTCACCTGGAAATTCTTTCCCTGACAATTCTTTAAACCTTTTTTTCCCTCTATCACTGGCAGTTTTCTGAAAATATATCATGACCAGGGCTCTCTGCTCTCATTTTCACACTTAAAGCAATTAGAGCCAAAACATTGCTGTGTTACAAGACTAAGCCAAAAGCATAGATATCCAAGCTAAGATCCTGATTCTCTAGAATGACACTCTGGGAAATTTCTCAGACTTGAAAAAAATATGAAAAATAAAAGTAACATTTCCTATAAACAAATGATTGCATTGTCCTTGGTCAAAATAAAAAGGTTTGCAAAAGCAGTTTTTATGCATGATAGGCAAATTCATTTTACTCCCCTCCTAAATGAACTGCAAATATTTAAACAAAGTCTAGAACTAGGAGTACCACAGTATGTTTTTTGTTTTGTTTGTTTGTTTTTTTTATAAGATACCGATTGTTTCAAGTAGTGTGAAGTGGGAGAAACTCTCAATGCCCAGCTAGGTGATAACAAGCATACTTCCAAATAGAGGTTCTTTTGCTTTAACAGAACCATTTTTATTGTATTTTCTAGAGTATTTTCACTAGCTGAATAATTAGCATGTTTTGGTCACCCCTTGTATGAAAATACCCTCAAAATACAAATTCCAGAACTCTATTTGTGAAGAAATTCCCTGGGGACAGTCTTCCCAATAGTCAGTGAAGTTAAATAGCACAGTGCTCCCTCCGCGTAATGTTATTCTTTATTCAGGGGATTAATACTTTACTAATTATAAAATGTTTTAAAAGTTCACATAGACGAGATCCTTAAGCTATGTTATTTGACTTTTACAAATAATCTCTTCTTTTTACATGACACTGAGTTTTCATTCCTAGTAATTCCTCAAGCCCAAAATGTCTCATTCCTGTGCTTCGTTGATACAGTGCAAGCAGGTAATATCAACAGGGTTAACTGCAGGAATAGTAAATTTGGGATTAAACATTCATAATGCCTAATACAAATGAGTTTCTTTACCATTCTGTTGCTAATTTTAATTTCCCCTGATTGTCAAGCACAAGTTAAGTGCCTTCACATGGCTCTTCACTGAATAAATGCTAAAGGATGAGTTCAAAAAGGAAATAAAATTTCAGAGATGGGCCCAAAAATGAATATGTATTTGGACTGGCCTGTTTCGGGGAAAAAAGGGAGAAAAAAAGCCCTCAACACAGCATGAATGACTGGTAGTGTTTCCTCTCATATGGCAGAGAGGACAAATGGCCCCACAGCACTAACTGGTGCCCGACTGCCCTCTGAAGTGTTGCAATAGCAAGAAAATAAACAATAGAAAATCGGGGCTCAAATGTATCTGTGTAGAAAGTATAATTCAATTAGCATTATTAACTATTAATAATGGAAGAGCACGTTGTAAAGGCCACTAGGGATGTTTTATTGTGTAAAGCCATTACTTGCTAATATCACATCATGCTTGTTCTTACATTAATAAGCGTTTAATAAAATACCCGACACTTTGTTTCAGCTCAAATATTTGCTACATATTTTACATTTTATTTATGAGTATTTGTATGGATGTGTATGCATGCTTGCATTCACAATTCTTAATTCTACATAATGGTATTTGCAAGCAGTACTCTAGGATGATGCCATTATTGGCCTATAAATTGACATAGCTTATCTCATGAGGAAGCAAACACCATTTCCAGCATACCCATAAAAAAAGTATTAAGGTGCACTGAAGATAAAGTGCCATGTCTAAAGGCATGCTCTTTTCTTGTTTCTAGCTGTTTTCCTCAAAACTAAACACAAATGACATGGGAGCATTTGTGATGACATTACTATGTTTTCCCCTTAGACAGCAGACATTTGTGTGCTGTTGAAAAAGCAGATGGAATCATTCTGAACAATGCTTATTTTTAATTATATAGGGAATTCTCTTTTTTTTTTTTTAAATCCTGTCTCTAATTCCCTGTGTTCCTGTGGGACATATTTCATTCTGAAACTAGAGTAAATATTAAACAACTCATTAAGCAATGTGTTTAATGTAAATCCATATAGTTTGACTTACCAATATGCTCTTCCAAAGGAAAATAAATTAGAGATGAATCCAAATTCTTATTGAAATCACTGTTAAACAGATCTTATCCTCATAAAACTGCTGATGCTAGATGGACTGCTGTGTGAGGAAGGTTTGGGGGTTGATTCCTTTTGTTATTCAGTCTAAAATGAAACTTTTCAGCCATCTTCTAATGGTTCATTACCAACAAGAAATGAAGAACACACACACACTTCTGAAATGCTACAGAATAAAATTTGAAAAGTACTGAAAACCTCCGAAGAGGAAATTTTGAATACATATTGACAAATATTGGAAAATATTTTTTCATCTTGTAGGACCTCTCTCAGGTGTCTTTCTACATTATCCCATGCAAAAAATATTTTGCTAGAGTCTTATACATATGAATAACAGCAAAAAGCTGTTATTCAGCTCTTATATTCAGCTCTGTTATTCTTAACAGCTTTAAACATGCACATTTGGGTATTTGCAAAGTGACCATGTTTACAAAGTATTAGGGAGCATATTTTAATGAAAAATATGAGGACATTGATAAGGTGAGAACCTGAAAAGAGTATGTAGTCTTGGTCCTTCAATTTATGATATTTTTTCCCACAGCACTGGCACAGAGAGAATTAAATAAGTCATAGAAGAATCTGTGTATACCCATCTCAGAACAGAACTGTCTATGTAATTACCTTTTTTCAATATGAAGACAGTAAATTAATTAAATATGAACTCTATATCTTACAAATAAGCCTTATTCTAATTTCTTTCTTTCCTACAGGACTCGTGCCCTAGGGGAAAAAAAAAATCACAATATCTGAAAGAGAGAAAAGAGGTAAAACTGTCAAAAAACATTTTCTTGGTTGTTCTGGAAAATGCCTGCTCAAAGAACTCCCCCTGGAGACCGACAGAATAACTGCAGGTTGTCCTGCAAAACAAGCCTATGACAATCTTCCACGGTTTTATTTAATGTTAGCTTTTCAATACTGCCATGTAATTTTGGGAGAAGCCTCCTGAATTTATCTTTGCATACAAATATTTTTGTAATTCAACAGAGAGTGGTAACATGTTGTCACCTGGCTTTTTTGAATATTTCAGCCTCTTCAGTACATCTAATAGCCAGTAGCCTGTGAAAAAGATCACAGACATTTTTCTAATTGTATAAACATAGTAAGAATAACTTGTCTTACAGCTTTCCAGTTGCAAGGTACACGTCTGTTTATCCATTGGGTATTTGGTCAGATCCATGCTGCACGCAACAGTTGTGGTGATCCTTGAAAAACAGAATAATGATGATTATTAACAGGATAAAATTGTTCAGCAGTAAAAATAAAAATAAGCTATGTAACTTTCTTGAACTCATATTTGTAGGCAAATATGTATTGCAAAGAAAACAATCTAAATTTTACTGGTATCTAGTGTGAACAAGTAACAGCACCCAAAACATGAAAGCACTCTGAAACAACTGAGTTTAGCAGCAGCCTAAAAAGGGCACCCCTCGCCCCTTCTCACTTCCAGCATTCATGTTTCCTTTGTTGCTGTTTTGCAATTTGTTTTACGGCATTCTTATATTTAGTAAAATCTATTTTAAAGAATAATCTGCAATAAATAATACAAATCAGTTATTGTAGCTTTCTTTCCTCTGTGATGATTTCAATGTGAAACAAATGGAATGGCAAGATGCAATTCTTGTATTTTGTTTATGTGAAAGCAAAAGGATCTATTTAGGGAAGAAAGTGAGACCAAGTATTAAATCTAATAATTTAATATTGACCAATAAATATGATTAGTCAATCCTATTACATATTTGTAAAACTACAAGACCATGTATATTCTACTTTTACAAATAGACCAGTTTCTTAAGCATAAAATCACGCTAACCTGAAAAGTTTAAAAATGTATGTAGAAGCCAAATACAAAGGCTGGTATGTGGTATATACATACCGTATAGCATACAAGACTGTTCCATTAGGATATATTCTTATAAGACGATTCTCAACAGTGATATCATGAAGGAAAGACTTTTTTGAATCAACTATGAAGGTATCTGGTACCCAAAGCATTTCCACAAGCCGACCATCTAAACTTAAACTCTTATTACCATCGAAACAAAGCCTCTCATCAGTCCATCGCTGCCTTAGAAATATGGTAGCTGTGTAATCCTGAAATTAAAATAAAATAAAATTATTACTGAGAACTAGCCACCATTATTCTGTTTTACAAAAGTGCATGGAACCAGCCGCTGAGCACAGATAGCCTGTGATTCTCCATGCCCCAATCCTAAGTGCTGGCACTTCAATAGCAGTTGGACTGGCTCATGTACTGCCAATTTTTCCAGCACTTGATGTGACGTTGATGTCATTAAGAAATATTACCTTGAGTAGATTTTGTTCTTACGGTCATTGAAATTTTACAGTAAATGCTGAGGGCCTCAGCCTGGGGCTATAAATCAGCTGAAGTCATCAGAGTTTTGCCAGCAGATAATCTGGCTCTGTAAATCTTTAAATCTTAGAATGATTTATATAAAGTGGTTGCAAATAGCATTTTGTTCACATAAACCATTAAATAATGCATTTTTAAGAAAACTTTCTAAAAAGTTGTATAAATTCAGATGCATAATGGCAAAAGAAGCGAGCATAATTGGAAGTTACAGAAACATAACAAATATATCATCATCTTCTAGCTCAATTTATCCTGTCAACATAACCAGGGAAACAGTGGTGACAAATTTATTGAGACCTTGAAGATAGCTCTCAGTCCAATTCACCTTCCATTCAAGTATGCCTTGTACACTTACATTAAAATCACACTTTTTAATCAACTTCTGATTTTATGGCGTGATTTTATAAGTATAAGTTCATCCTAAGTTCTGATCTGATTTCTCCCTTCCTAAATACCCGCGAATATTTGCTGAGTACAAAAGGGATTCTAATATTCAATTTCTCGGGAAGCCTGAGTAATGTAATGGTGAGGTACATTTCTCTACACATACACACACGTGCGCGCGCACACACTTTCTAATACTGAATACCTAATGATTTTTGTCTTCTTTTTTCTTCTCTGTAGCAACACTGGATCTTTAATTAGAAAAGTATACTCCATTTCATAGTTTGTTCAAAAATAACTGATACATATATCATAATGAAACATAATTATGATATATAATATCATAATGAAACAGCTGGAATAAATTAATGTGTAACAGTAAAAGAGAAAAATGAAATGATTTCAGCTGTCTAAACACAAGGAAAAGGAGTGGCTTTGAAGTCACTTGTGAATATATCTAATTTTCTGAAATGCATAGGGATTTGGACATTTCATATGCAAAATAAATACTGCTCTACTTGCCTTTCATTAAGATTAATACTCAGTAGCAAACTTCTGTTTGTATCTACAAGAGGTGTGATTTATATCTGCATTCCTATACCGGTATTAGTCTAGAAATCTAGTCATTAGAAACTCAGTACTTATAGTGCTATAACTATTATCTGTAGTGAAAAATTAAATTCTTTCTCCTAAGTCACATTGACTGAACAAGGAGAAAAACCTCAAAGTCACATTTGCCAGCAGAGGTAAACACAAGACAGCAGCTTACCAACAAGCAAAAAAAAAAAAATTGCAAAAATCTACAATACCATATTTATTTCTGATATTGTATCAATGCTTGCAATATCCAGACTCATTCCAACTGACACAGGACCATCTGCAAAAAAGACAAAGTTAGCATCTAGTACACAGTGTTTTAACGCACGGTATTCAGGAGAACTGGCTACAAAAATCTTTCCATCTTTTTCTAAATGATTAGTAGCTTTTTTAAAAGTTTAAAATTATTACTCAAATTTAGATCATGAAAGAATTTTCATGATTTCATAACCAAAATATACTACTAGTAGACTAACATTACCTTGATTTTAATAAATGTTTTATTTCCTAAGGCAGTTTTATATGATTTTTTTACCCAGAAAAAAAGTGCTGTGGAAAATGTTGCAGAACAAGGTGTGGAAGGCACAATCCCCGTGGTACATCACACCCTTCTGCTCCGAGGTGCAGAGCGGTGGAAAGAATTCTTCCAGTTGCAACATCTGGTCCATCAGATGTTGGTGAACAAAGGAGTTGCTCCTGGCAATGTCACATGCTTAATATCCAGATGGGATATCTGATTGACTTTACTTACTGTCTGTTTAAAAATATATTGTCTATATTGTTTCACCAAATTTTAACATCTTGCTTTTGACCATTGGCAGTTAACTTGTGACTTAAATACTTGCATTTATGAGGAAAGCTAGTCACTTTGTACCCCTTTTAATAATAATTAAAACCCCTTTTAATAGTAATATCACCTGAAGTTTTATTCATTTTTATAATGGCATCTGTGAATTTACTTTTTTCAGAGTAATTTCCATTTGTAATGCAAGTGTTAAAGTATCTTACTGTCTGTTTAAAAATATATTGTCTATATTGTTTCACCAAATTTTAACATCTTGCTTTTGACCATTGGCAGTTAACTTGTGACTTAAATACTTGCATTTATGAGGAAAGCTAGTCACTTTGTACCCCTTTTAATAATAATTAAAACCCCTTTTAATAGTAATATCACCTGAAGTTTTATTCATTTTTATAATGGCATCTGTGAATTTACTTTTTTCAGAGTAATTTCCATTTGTAATGCAAGTGTTAAAGTATCAATGTCTAGCACAGCTCCTGAGTCAGGGAAATCTGGCACTCCTGAAAGAATCCATAAATGCTTTGTTCTGGACTCAGTTGAAAGTTAAAATATAAAGCTCCAGCTTAAAGCAGGACTGTAGGCTTGCAGCATCCCCTGATGGTAATGTGTGTATTATATGAATTATAAAAATTATATAAATTTATATTATAAATTGTATGTATATTATATAATAATATACAAATTGTATTTATAAATTGTTAATCTACTGAAAGAATACTTTGACGGTTAACTTTGGAACAAGATTGTTTGACCGAGAAGTTCTCAGACCATTGACAGTTTGCTCTCCTGTTTCCTTCCATTCTCTTCAGTTTTTGATACTCCAAGAATACATATAAGTTTTGTTCCTCCTGTGTTAAAATCTTGACCTTCCAGGAAATTCAGCCCAACTTTCCAGAGTACAGCAGCAACAGAGTCAATTGATACAGCAGGAAGGCTGGAGATGGCTGTGGGATTTGCAGTTCTAAAGCTCTGACCCTTGGGGTTATCAAGAATCTCCTTTAAGTAGGAGGTGGTAGCATAAGCCGAAGGAGAAAGATTTTTTTCCACAAAGGTGAGCTGTAGATATGACATTTGTCACAGGTAAGGCACATAAATCAATGATCTGTACAAACTAGGCCAACTAGCTTCACCCTCCATAACAGACTGAGATGCTAAGGTATGGGTGTTTCCCTGTGTGAAGGAACTAATAGATCATGAGTGAAAGCACAAGCACTAACTCCACTTTCAAGAGCAGAGCTTGAACTGCACAATCAATTGATCAAACAAGGTAACTGAGGCAGCATGACTGGGTATAGCCCACAAGAGCTTTCATTAAGCAAAGGAAAATCCTCTTCTCCAGTTCTTCAAACATCCAGGTTGGGAGGATGGTAGGATGGCTGCAACATGCCAAGGATGAGTTGTGCAGGAAGAAAGCTATGGAAGGAGTCTCAACTAACACAAAGCACAGCTGTTCTCAGCAACTTAACAGTTAGTTAAATCAGAATAATATTCAGAGTTAAAAGTTTTTGTTTGTTTGTTTTGTGAGGCTAAATACAATTTATGGTACCTTACTAATAAGCAAAGCATTAATAATAGTTAGAATGAATCTTCCCATAATTATCCACCAGGGTATCCTCTGAACTTCCTCTGAAAGGTCTCCTGTTGACAATGTCAAAAACAGGGTAGTAGACCAGATGAGGCAGTCAGTTCCTATGTTTCCATATGTTTGGCAGAATTCTGTGTATAATGACAACTTCAGAAGAAATCTACTGATCTTCAGAGGAAAACTGAAGTCTTATTCTGTCCTTTGTAAGTAAAGCAAATCCTAAAAATACAGTAAATTGGCAAAGCAATGGCAAAGGGTATGTCTTGTTATAGCAATGGGTACACAATCTAATTAAATTTCAGTAAAAGTTAAAATGTATGTTATGTACAAAGACTTGTTTTATGCACTTCACGGATATTAACAGTAATCCCACATGGGAAACCAGACAGAATAGTGGCAGATGCACCATGAAGAGTCAATAGCTAACTTAAAATTTGAATTTGAACCACTGCAGTGATCACAGTCTGTTAAACTTTGTACCAACAAAGTAAACCACCACCGAGTCTTGTATGTGTTTGAAGACCTACTACTCAAATCAATCAACAATATAATGCTAGCTAGTGATAGCTCTTGTTCATTAACTTTAAGAAAGCTTAAAACAAATTTGGCATTCAGAAATTTCTTAAAAGGGACTGCTTTTTGAAAAAATACCTCATCCTTGCAGTAATATTGGATAAAAAAAACTGTGCAACTAACAGAGAATTAGAAGCAAAAGTATAACTAAAATAATTTATTATGCTTTCATGAAAACTGCTTCTGTCCTCCTGATTTTCTTCTTTGCTTTGTTTGAGTATATTATGGGACTTTTAGATAAAGTGATATATTACACCTGAATTTTTTAAGTGTATTTAACTTCCTACCACAAGACATCTTTCTTGAAGAATTCATGTTACGTGAAATGACTGGACAGATTAAGATAAACCTTCTGACAGATTTCAGCTGTAATTGTTAGTATGAAGACATCAGAAGACAGACCCATTTCTAGCAGGAATCAGGTTCAATTCTATTTGTTCACATCAATGATCTTTAGACAGTGATGTATCTTTGCTAGTTCAGCTTATGTACAAGATAAAAAATTAGCGGGGATAGTAACAACAACAGCTTGTTAAATAGTTTGTCAAAAAATGTGTTAGAACACAGCCAATTAATGTAAGGACAAATAATGCAGGCAGTACATACAGGACAGGAAACTATCCTGGCAAGCAATGCCTTTGAGAAGGACTTAGGGGTTGTCTCAGATAATCATTTCAACATGAGCTTTCAGTACTATGCTTTGGCAAAAGCACTATTGCAACGGGAAGCAATACACAGAATTAAGTTATCTTTCAATCTAGACAAGTATTGGCAAGACTGTTATTAGATTACTGTGACAAGATTTGTTTCCCACATTTCAAAAAACACGTAAAGAGCAGAAAGTTCACTGCAGAGAGGGAAATATTCCAGAAGATTAAAAACTCTGGAACCATAATATGAAAGTCTGTAACAAGAAAATTAAGGAACAGCATTTACTCAGCTCCTCCAAGAGGAGACAGAGGTACACAGAAAAGATATCCAGCAGTACAATACTACACATTTGCTGACAAAACAAAGCAAGATCACAGTTTATACAAGCTGAAGACAATGTGAAACTTCAAATTAGTTCATTTTTTTCTAACTGAATTTAAGCACTGTTCATCATTTGGAGTCTCCAGAACTCAGCATTTTGGGGGGGGGGGGGGGACGGGGACAGAAATCCGTCCTCAATGCAGCAAGTTAGGTTTAATGACTGGTAGTCTCATTGTGTCTCCGATTTCCACAAAGGAAGAAAAATCTAGATTACCATCTGTATGCTAAAGTTTACATTTTTGCACTAAGTCATTAATTTACTAAATCACAAGTCTTAAGGATTCAAAAAAAATTTTTTTCCAATATAGAAGTGGCCACATATTTTTGGCTTTTTGCCTTTCTCTGAAGGATTAGACATTGGCTACGCTTGTAAACAGGCACCAGAGGAGAAAAGCTAGTTATACATAAAATAATATTTACCTGACAATTACTTAGTATGTAGTTCTTATGTACCCCGTGAGCCTGTCTCACTAAATCGAAAGGTCTTAGACATGCTTAACATCCTGGTATCTCCTGATATCTTTGGGGGTAAACAGTAAACTTCTGAGAACTAAACTACCTTCATCTAATTAAACTCCCAGAACTTAATATAAACAACATTTGGGAAAAATATGGTGACTGGTCTTATACAGAAGGTTGGACTAGAAGATTTAATTGGCTTTCTTGAATTTAAACCTAGGGACCCTGAAATGTATTACTCATTAGAAAGCTAAGGAAAATGATCTTTTAAATGTGGTTTAGAGTAACTCATTTAAGCATGGCACTTTTGTATACCACTTGAAAGTAGCTTCCATATTCAAATACACTTAGCCGTGACCTTTTCCTAGTATCTCTCTTTTTAATTAGAACACTTAAATTATCACATTCAATCACAGAACAAAATCTATTTGTATAAACTTATTTACAAGATGTTATGCATCCCTTAACAACTCTGTGAACCTGATCCAAGACTCACTGAAGTCAGCAGGAACTGCTCATCAATTCAGAGAGGTTTGGCACAACACCTAAGTTAAAAAATTGGTCTACACACTTTCAGCAGAAAACCTGATGTTAAAATCTGCTTGTGTTGGTGTGATAAAGTGTCAGGGTTATGTAGCACATTTAAGGAAAATAACTGTGCATTTTTAAATCCCGTATGTCAGCTTTTCTACTGAAGACTTCCACATCTATCTTGAAGATTATGATGGATATTATTACACTAAGGGGCACTATCTACTAATATTAGTATAAAAATATTTCATATTCCAGTCCAAACATTGGCTAAAATCATTCTATATTAGGTAATCTTTTAATCTGTTAATAGAATGTCCCAAGTCTATCTGCTCAAATTATTTAAACTCGCTCAATGAACCAGCTCAAATAAGAACATTAAAATGCTATAGGTAAGAAAAGGGAACATTTTAATAGTAATATTCAGATGACAGAAGAGACAAGTAACCAGTCTTTCTGGGATTCCTGTACATCAAACACTGTGCAAGTGTCCCTGTGATTTGGTAACTGGCATGTGCCACCCGGCACAGACAAATATAAAATGTTTGTCTGATTATACTTGCCTACAAACCCTTGAGGTACTAAGCCTGGCTTCACCTAAACTAACTTTAGGCACCCAATTTAGGTGCCTAGAGATGGGAATGACAGTCTGTGCTGGGCATAAATGGCAGTGTTTTGGTAGCAAGGGTCTGCAGGGGTGACCTGTGTAGGAGGAGACAACTCCAAAATAAGGTGAAGTTATTCCAGGGTTGAAATCTAGAAAATCTACTCATTCAAACCCGTGCAAGATGAGATGACAATTTAATGTTGTTATGTACAGTCATCTAATTCAAAAGAAAAATATCTTCATGATCTCCTCATTAATGAGTTAAATCCACTGAGGTAATTTTCAGCCATCTGGGAGTCCCAGCACAAGGACCAAACACAAACTAAGAACTTACAAGCTGCCATAGTACTTCCTTGACTAGTAAAGATTTCTGTTTATTGCAGCTTTAGGAAAAAGGATCCTTCATTTTATGATCATGTGTTTATGCCTAATGCCTTCTTTTCAGGACTAAAAATCCATTTTGCTAAATATTAAGGAGTTCGGTGTCACTGATTTTGTAAGAGTATGATCGTATCTTGGCAGTAAGCATCATTTCAAAAAATCTCCATTTCCTGCCTGAAGAAAAAAATCAAGGACAAATAACTTTGAAATGACTTTGAATTACATTATTCTAAAAATCAAGCTAACCTGTAGCCCTCCCACACCTGATAAATTCACATTTCAGCATTCCATTACAACTAGCTAAGATTAAACTCAAAGACCTGCAGATGCCAACAAATAATACTATCTAGTTTTATGACGCACCTCTTCACACATATTTATGAATGTGTATCTAACTAACCACACAAATAAACAGATCGTGCACACTTCCAAAAGCAAAGGAATCTTGGCCCCAAAAAGGGAGCCAAGTATCTTGAAGAGGCTGACTTCAGATTATTATTTTAGTATATTTCTTTGCATTTTATGTAAATCCTTTCATGCACTTCAGAGAGCAAACACTGATGTTAGGGTTAATGTCTATGTACATGCTGTTCTGTTCGTATTTCTAGAAATATGAGTTTCCTCCTCAGAGTAAATCAGCACTGATATATTGACGCAATTAGAACTGGGCAGGCTTTTATAGAAGCTGATGATCTCCACCACTACCAAAATAGCCCCATTTATTTTTTTATTATGCATTTGTTCATTAGCCTACTCAATTCTAAGCAACAGTTTAATCTTAAGATCAATTTTTGATTGGTCAATCCACTGAGGAGTCTGGGGGATAAGGGAGGTAAAAAAAAGATCACAGAAGAGGTATAAGGGTCTAAACTCTGGCTTCATCAAGTATTTAGCAGATGTCCTGTAGCCACTGATACAATTCTGAGTGAAGGCAGTTACACTTAAATCCCTTTCTGATGAAGAACAGGTACAAGGTACACTGTCTGCTAGCTGATAATATCCATGGAAATAAGCAAAATCTTACAGGGAACAAAAATAGGATAGCTGTGGCCACAGATCAGTGTAACCCACTGGTTTGTTAAGCCAAGGACATTGGTGGCTTGCTAGTTCTGCTTCTGAGGAGCAATAGCTTCTCCTGGACCTGAATCTCAGCTGAGCTGCAGCCCACCTTGCTGGTATCTGAGAGCAGTTACGGTTGGGCAGATCCCACCCCACCCTGAGCATACACACCATCTATCACATGGAAAGGGCAGCCACTCCCAAAGGATCTTGCAAAAAGCTGCAAGTCCAAAACTGACATCAACGCTTCCTGGGTAATCCTAACCTAGATTATTCCTTAAAAAAAAAAAAAAATCGTTTTTTTGTGAAACCCCCAACTCTGCATTTACAATTGGCATCAGTAAAATGTATTTTTCAGAGTCTCATCCCCTTCCTTCAGTAGTAAAGCTATTACATGTCCATCAAAGATTTCTGGGACACAAGTGTTTTCATGCCTGAGCTGTGGTGAGCATATGCGGTGATTCTGACACTGTGTGGAAGTGCTTGACTGGCTCTGCACATGACACAGAGTTGAGCTGTGCTTGAGCTCCTCTGGGAGTTCCAGGCAAATAGAGAAATTCCTT
Source organism: Anseranas semipalmata (assembly GCA_013399115.1). NCBI lineage: Eukaryota > Metazoa > Chordata > Aves > Anseriformes > Anseranatidae > Anseranas > Anseranas semipalmata. The sequence goes on from VXAA01006093.1 coordinate 1,125,569, forward strand.
AGCATCCCTCTGAACAAAAATCCCAGGCAGAAAAAAGAGCTATACATTTACTGCTTTACAACAGCTGAGAAAATATTCTGTTTACATTAAAAAAAGGAGATTCATAGCTCAAAAGTGCTTTAGTGTTGGCCACAACTACAAAACAGAATTTTGTAATGAAATTCCATTTGCTGTCTACCAATGCACATTCATAACGGCAGTACCAATGCATCTTTATTACCACCATGAAGTAATGAAAGAAATAACTGTAAGTTCAGTGACCACTGCTATATTTTCCATTGTGCATCATCTCTAATGAGAAGGTTAGTTTATTTGTTGTCATTACTTTTATTTTGCTGACAATCTTCTTAATGACCACGTAAATACTCCAAAGCAGTTGTATCAGCAGTTGAGGCAATTACAATAAAAATGAACAGACAAAATAATTATTTTCCCTTTCTCCTAAACCTAAAATATGAGTTTCTCTTAATGTTTCAGGAAATTGATTCAGAAATTGCACGACATGAATTGCCCTCACCAGGTGTTTGGATGGCAAGAGGTAGCAACATGGTCCGAGAATCTCTTTAGTCAATCACTTTTAAGTGGTATATAAAGGGATATAAAAGTCTTCATCTGAAACCCCTAATGTTTCTGAATTTCTAATTTACAAACAATTGCCTCACATTCATCATCTAGGTTTATTTTCTGACAGATGTGTGAAGCTAAGCATTTTTTCCAACACGTATTTTCTGTGTCAGAGTTCTGCAGTTAGTCCAGGCAGAGATCTGTGGTCCCCCACTCTGCAACTCCCAAGTATTTCTGCTACATGCAGTAGCCAGAAACAGGCAAGGAAGATGTTCATCACTAAGGTTTTAAGTGTGTATAGCTGACTGCTGCAGGGCAGTAAAATCAACCCTGGTGCCAGAGACAATTTGGGTTTTCCAACCTGGTGACTGTGGCCATCCAACACAGGGAACTGACATTTTCTATTTATTTTCCCTTACAGTGGTGAAATGAACCAGGCCAGCGACCTTTAAGACCCAAGGCAGAAAGCATTTATTTAATTCTCATGTTCTTAGAGTAGATGCGCATAATACTTGGTATAGAATAAGACTGCCAGTGCTTTTATGAACAATTTTGATATGCAAAGCTTTCTTATCTTTAATTAAACTTTTGCATAGCTATTATTTACTAAGTTAGGGTAAATTATGGTTTTAGCAAGTGAGATTTTAAAGCTTTCTTCACTGAGGACATGTAAACATGAGTACTTAAGTTGCTAACAGAGTCTGGAAGTTTTGCTTGTAAATGCCTGGAATATATAAATTCCACTTTTGGCCACAAAAACTATTATGCTATGTTTTCTCATACATTAAGGCATCAAGTATAATCAGATGTGTCACTATCAAACATTGGGGAAAAAAAAAGTACAGAGAAAAAACATTTGCTCTCATTGCTAGTTTTCAAACACTAGTCTCATGACAGTTGCAGCTTTTCTACTTACTGTTAAAAAATGGACGTAGATACTTGTTGTATCCTTTTATTATTTTTTGTATAGTTGGGGGAAGAATTTGACCTTTTCCTTCAGCTCCAGAAATTTGGATTGACCTAAAAGAAAAGAGAGGATGATTTTAAAAAATATCATCAATAATAGCAGAGACAATATTCCAGACCAACACTGTTTTAGTGTCAAGGTTACTGATGATTATTGCCTACCAGATAATTTATGAAACATTTGCATTTCACAGTTCAAAACAGTACAGAAAAACATTGTTCTGGAAAACACCAAATTTAACAATCTGTATTAATCCTTTATTTGCAGAAGATACTGCTTTTGTACCTCAAAGTCTAGCACTTCTTAACACCCCACCTGAGAAAGCAGCTCAGTCTTCCTCACTGCTTTCTCTGTGAGTAGGGCACTGTTGTTATAACCTAGGAATGTGGGAGGGGTGTTGATTGTTTTAATTGTTTTAATTTATAAAATTAAGCTTCTTTTTACATAATGAAATACATTCAATTTAGCTCCTGGAGGGAGACAGAAACCAGCCTCAGAGATTAGTGCATAAAAACGCTTTTAATACCCTTGCTTTTACAGCAACATTTTTAAACAGGTTACAGAAATAACCTTGCTGGGCAAAATCAGTAACGTATAACAAGAATACACACCACTCCTACGTTCAGAAACAGCTAAAAATAAAACAGACAGCAGTCAAATACAAATGAGTAAATACAAACCCCATCTTTGCACCAGGGCCCCTGCAGTATCTTCACGTGGAGGCTGAGGACAAGTGAAGGGACTGGGGAAGCCACACACCTGAGTTATGATCCCTCACTCAGACCACCTGAGGGCTCTTTTCTTTTTCCCTCTTTCACAGGTCTTGATGATTAGCAGACGTGGGAAGGACAGCTGGGGCCCTTTGGGTTTATTGCACTGGCAGTAACAGTCCTATAGCTTTATGTAGCTTTTTCTAGCATAGTCATAGATTTGCCTTTAATTTCTGCCTAACCCCGACAGCAGTGCGTGAGCTGCTGTGCTCCCCAGAAATTAAAACACAAGTGGTACTGACTGTTCGTTGCCAATGATTTGAGAAAAGTGGAGGTATCACCTTTGTTTAATTATTTAGGTGAGAAGCAAGCAGTTGATGCATGTGACCAAGGAAGCCTAGCTGGCTGTGGGCAGGGGCGTTGTCTCTGATGGAGAGCAGCCACCTACATATTTAGCAGGAGAGGGCCTCTACCTTTTTTTTTTTTTTTTTTTTTACCCTAGCTCATAGCTGGTGGGGGCTTTACTTCTTAACTCTCCTGCAGCAGGCACAAGAGCTGCAGCAGTCTGGCCTGGGAAGGAAGAGCTGGAGGAGCTGTTCCTTATGGAGAAGGGTGTAAGTATGAAGCTATGGTTGGGGGAGCACCAGTGTTGTGTGGTCTCTCCTACCTGGTTCTTGCTGAATTTTATCTTCCTAACCCTGTCAGCTCTTCTCAGAGCTGCTCCTGAAATCTCTGCTTGCTTTTTCCAGCTATATTTCTGGGCCTCTTGTAGTCTTCCAAAGCATGCTCCTTTGGAATATTGCTATGTTTCTTGAGAGCTTGAGCTACTCTGTCTGGAGAGTGTGGATTTTACCTACTAGGAATAACCCAGTATCTCAGGTTGGTATAAAACTATGATTCCATACTGATATATTCTTTTAAATGTTAGCATGATCTGACTGAATGCATGTGACCAAAATGCCCTGTGGTTTTAGATATGGCATCCACTGTCTTTTAGTGCTGTTACTGCTATTTTTTTTTCCTGTTTACCAGCCCCAGTTGCTACATAAGTGGCTGGCTTTCATTAGCAGCCTTGTAGTTTATATAGCTTGGACATTTGGATGACCTTATTTACTTCCCTTATTTTGTACCAACAATTTATCTCTTTATTATTAGAGAGAGATGCGGTCTTAAGTAATGCCAGCATGAAAATAAGGAATGTTTCTCCTTTAAGTTCAGTTTTGTCCTGAAGAAATGAGCGTGGTCACATTGAGTTGAAGTGTGCATATAAATAAGAATGTCAGCTTTATGTTGCACAGAAGTGTGGGAATTAGAAATGCATTTTAATTTATTTCTTAAATACTGTACCAGCTACAGATTTTCCTGCTTTTGCAATTTACATTTAATTTCGGTGAAGTGTTCAATGAGCTGCATGAGTTTAATTTCAGTTTTACTGGATTGTTCCTGCATAATTTTCCTGTATTGTGAAACAATAAAGGAAAATTTGCCCTTTTTCCACTGTAAGGTATAATATTGTTTTGTGGATCAGGATGTGTTTGTGGAGTGGTCTGGTGTGTTATCCTTGTTAACAGCTATCTGCTGAAATAATTCTCGAATATTTGGCATTATTTAGGCATCTGAGTACTTTCCTTAAAACACCTGTGATATCTTCTGAGACAATTCTTGTTTTCCCTCATCAACACATGATGCGTAGCCTTGTAGTTTTGCTCTTCTGGGGATCTTATGGTTAAGAATGAACTTCTTGCCAAGAGAAAGCTGTTGTGCAGTAACTGATGCAGTGAGTTAACAGGGCTTGACCCATTGCATGCTGTTTTGCCATATCAATCTTTGAGAAGTCCTATCATACTAAACCTCTATACAAGAGGAACCTGCTGTCTCTTAATCATGAGCGCACTGCACTGCTAGATCCCATCCTGGTAACTTTGAGCATACTCAAAAGCAAATTGTCAGTGTTGAAAGGCAAGGAACCTGTAGATGCTACATGTCTTAAGTGTTTGCTTATCTACATTTTAAAAGAGGATGTCCTGATGCCTTTAAAATGCTCTTCAGTGTGCTGAAATCTGTGCCATGGCCTTGTGCAGGGATCACAAAGGATAAAAGTAAAAGCTGAGGCTGTTTTTTCTTATGCCTACACATCTCTTCATCAACACACCTGAGCTTCTCTTCTACCCAGTATTTGTGTTTTTAAATTTAGCTATATGGATGTGTTTTATTTCCTCCATTTTCTTAATGAATTTAAAAATACACTGGCACACATCAAAATATGGAATTGCCTTGAAACAGGTGAGGAGAGAATATGCTTTTATGGAGGAAAATGGAAAATATGTATTTATTTGACAGCCTGGAATACATATCTGTTCTAGGCTGACAATGTATAATATATGTATTAAACTCTTTGGGTTCAGTTACCTATGCTTCTATAAAGCTGAATTACAATGATTTAATTTCCTTTTTTATTCTTATGTCTCAGAAGATTTAGTATTTTATAGGCTGGGCTAAACCTGGAATGTACAACTGCTTGTTATTTAAGATACTTTCAAGTGTCTTAATAGAATTGGGTGACTGGGTTGGAGGGCAGATGCTGCCCTAAACAGTGGTACATATTGCTGCTTAAAACAATGGTATGTTTTAGGCACATCTGTGGGAGTATATTTCCTGGCTATTTTTTGTCAAGATGTGTGTATCATGAAAGAGGCAGAAACACCTCAGAACAGAGAAGGGAGAAGCAAAATGCCAAACACGGTCTGAGCAAGCTTTTGAAATGCACCCCTCAGGAAAAGCTGGGGCAGAAACTTCTTTCAGGCAATCCACTGACAGGCGAAGGGTTTGCAGATGCAAACAGAGGCATTGCTTTTTGTTTCACACCTGACATACTCAAGGATATAGGTTTTTCTATTGCCTTCGTAGACAAACTGCTGCAGGATCATCTACATCACTGCTAATTTCTCCCCTTTCAAACAGTCTGAATTGCCATGGGCTTCTGGCTAATTGGCAAAGTTGAAACAGTGACATTATATTACCACCTCCCAGATATAGGAACACATACTTAAATAATGCAAGTGCTCTTTAAGTTAGCAAAAACATCAACATCCCACAGAATCTTCTAGATCTAACCCTATAAATTTGGGCTAGCATCCTTCAATTTGAAATACTTTTCCTGAAATGAATGGTAGCTGTTCTTGGGATCAAATACTATATATTTAAGCTGTTTCCCAATCATGATTCAAACTCTAAGTTCTGTTGATCACTTTGATAAATTTGCCTTACATTTTTTCACTTCTATTTCTTAAAATACTTTGGGGAAAGTGACTGTCCAGGCAACCCACTGGATATAGATTTTCAGTGTGCATGTCTATAATGTAACCTACTCTCACTTTCAGCACTTGACATTAAGAGGCATCATTCAGTGAGCTAGAAAGTAATGTATAAAGTCTGATAGGCTGCTGTGACACTGTTAGCGAGTGGACTGTGACGGATCATGTCCTCTATATGGTGGGAGAGATGAGGTTATGGCTATCTCTAAAGGTTTAAAACATTTTTTTTTAAGTTTATAAACTATTTGAGTCAGTAGAGGAAACTTTCTGACCCAATCTTTTCTGCTGTCTGTGTTCAAATGTTAGCCAGAGCACATACAAATGTGTTAGCTAATAGACCATTTGGAGAATAACACCAGCCCTTGTTTCAGCGCACCTATCTCCTTGGATATCGCTTAGAAATCAGAAACGGTGACTGAGGAACAACACTTCTAACAACCCCAAAGGTGCTGGGTTTTCTCACCATTTGGACAGTAAAGCCATGCAGCAGCTCTCTCTAGGAAAGCAGAGGGGTCTGTAACCATTTGCTTTTTCACTGTGGACACTGCTGTGGTAGGGTTAAACATTATTTCTCTGTTCCAGTGCCAGTTGGGGTGGTTTTGTTTTAAACAGCAATTTCACCAAACCATGCTATTTTTTTCCCCACTGCAAAAAGACATCTGTGCACCTCAACATCACCTGGGCTGTGAGCTAGCCAAGGGGCAGAGCTTCTTCTCAGGCTCTGTTCAGGTTTGGGTACAACATTGCCTGATCAGCTCAATGCTGTGAACTCATGTCCCAGCTAAACAGGTGCTGTGAGTGCTCACAGCTCCCATGGATGCCATACAGGAGTTAACTGTTTGTGATTCTGGATGCTCCTAACCATTTTAAGTTGGAAGAGAAGGTTCACAAGGTCCATCGGATAATAATGAAAGTAATTATATGCTGTGGGCTGAATTTCTTGGGGGGGTACCTCCTTGTTACTTAGATGCTTCTGAAATCTCTTTGCAGTTTTATTAATGCAAACCATGAATATTACACAGTGACTATAGTGTGTAGCAAGCCTCAGCTGATGAGGAAGAAAGGTGAAATCAGAGTGTGTTCTGGACAAAAATGTCTTTATAGCACTGCAGAAGGCAGGGGAGGGGGAGGTCACCATCTGCTCTCACAACCAAGTGAGGTTTTATCTGAAAATGTGTTTGCACATCAACTTGAAGGTAAAGCTCAGGCAGAACCTTATCTTGAGGAATTCTCTGGGAGACTAAATAGGTTAGGCATTTCTACAAAGAGAACTGGCTAAACAGAACTTAAATACATTTCAGTTAGCTAGAGACAGTGGTGACAATGTTGTTTAACCTGTCCGTGCTTGCATTTTCTTAATAGAGTTGCTTATAAAATATGTTCCTTCTAAAAGAATAACTTTCCATTTTTCAAGTGCTCCATTTCTATCTTTTTGTTATGGCAACTACACTATTAGCAGGATTATTTGTACATGAGAGGGATCAGTTTCACCTTCCAGCCTAAAACAACTCAGCTTTCCTAAAGACTTCACAATTTCACCTACAAAGCATAGTAAGAACATGTTTTAGCCAGGTAATTAAGACACTTTCCTTTAGCAATGCATATACAAAGATGACTTTGCTACCTTAAGCTTATAGTACCTGTAGGTGTGCTGTCCTTGGGCAAGGTATGATACTTCAGGCAAGAACCATGTGCCCTTCTACATCTGCTAAGCATCTAATGATATTCACACTACACAGTAATCCTTCATTTGAAGGATCATTTGCTTAAGTTAAATTCCTTTCTCCCCCACACACTGGTCTTCTTAGTGAAAAAATAGCTGCAACTCCTTCAAGGCAGTGAAGATGATTCAGAAAGTTCAGTCCTGTATTTTTGTTATTAATATCCAGGTTGTTTAACCTTTGTAAGAGGCAAGATTCAGCTGTCAAGTGGATTTGGCTTTACCTTGATCTGATATGTTTCTAGCTATAAGCTAACTGATATTATATGTTGAGGAAATAGTATTTTTTTTAGCAAACATTTCTTACCTGCACAGCACCAATAGAAAAACCACTCTTAAACTGCAGCATTTAAGAATGCACATTTTTAGGTCTGGCTTCAAAAGTTCTTGCAGCTCCTTAAAAAAAAAAAAAGAAAAAATGCAGTGGCAGTGTTTTGCAGTACATATTTTGCAGTGTACAGTTGCAGAACAATTCCAGGTACCAGTATAGGTTGGGGACTGACGTGTTGGAGAGCAGTGTAGGGGAAAGCGACCTGGGGATCCCGATGGACAGCAGGATGACCGTGAGCCAGCACTGTGCCCTTGTGGCCAAGAAGGCCAATGGCATCCTGGGGTGTATTAGAAGGGGTGTGGTTGGTAAGTCGAGAGAGGTCCTCCTCCCCCTCCACTCTGCCCTGGTGAGACCACAGCTGGAATATTGTGTCCAGTTCTGGGCCCCTCAGTTCAATAAGGACATGGAACTGCTTGAGAGAGTCCAGTGCAGAGCCACAAAGATGATTAAGGGAGTGGAGCATCTCCCTTATGAGGAGAGGCTGAGGGAGCTGGGTCTCTTTAGCTTGGAGAAGAGGAGACTGAGGGGTGACCTTATTAATATTTATAAATATGTAAAGAGGGAGTGTCAGGAGGATGGACCCAGGCTCTTCTCAGTGACATCCAATGATAAGACAAGGGGCAATGGGTGCAAGCTGGAACATAGGAGGTTCCACTTGAATATGAGAAGAAACTTCTTCACAGTGAGGGTGATGGAGCACTGGAACAGGCTGCCCAGAATGGTTGTGGAGTCTCCTTCTCCAGAGACNTTCAAGGTCCCTTCCAATCCCTAACATTCTGTGATTCTGTGATATTTGCACTCCAAACACACAAATTTCACAAGGTTTTCAATTAACTGAAGTTGTACCTTTAGTAACTGCTGCTAGAAATGTATTAGTAAATATCTACAACAATTAAAACTCAAGATTTAGAAGACATAGTATCAGCAATGATTTGTCAATAGAAATTACATTCCAGTATACTAGAGCTCTTTCATTTTTATATCCTTTATTTGTAAAAGTAATTGTCTTGAAAAATAACTGCAGACAAATACAAGAATATCTTAAACACTGAATATGGCCTGTGCTAGTTCCACTTGTGAGTGCATCAATGCTACATCAGTGTACTCAATGTAAAATACAAAACTACCATCTTGAAATGTAATGCTGTTTCAGAGCAACATCTCTGGTACCTGTGCAGTATCAATACTTATGATGCACATCTTTGGTAAGCTTTTAGTTAATAAGGAAAAGTTGTCACAACAGATAAAGGATTCTCTTTCAATATAGCTAGAGGTAGAAACATTTTAATTTAACTGTATAATCATATATAAATATCCACATTCATCAAAATGGCTAAGGCAAGATGTTTTCTGAATGGAATCTCTTTGCTCTTGTTAGTATGATCACAGTCATAATGGTTATTAGAAAGTAATCTGTCAGCTCTAGTCCATTTCTGGATGAAAATAGTATCAAGCAAAATACTTTAATGCAGTCATTCAACAGATCTGAATTTCACAGGCTGTGCAAACTTTTACTATATTTCATCAAGTCACTGAAATATTATTTGTAAGATTTGCTTCAAAACTTAGAAAAAAAAACAGGAACGCTACCTACTCAGAATCTGCGAGACAATTGTTAAATAATAAATGCAAATGAAATCTGATTCTTGCTCCATAAAACCTAACAATACTATTTTCAATGTCTAGAATGAATTTTACAGTAGTCTCTTGCACTTTAATTTCACAGTAAATTACTAGCAATAAAGAATTTGAAGCTTGGTTTTACTCTCCTTCAGCTGACCAACACACAATGCTAGCTAACTTTTTTACACTGAAGTAACCTTTGTTTCAGTCCATAGTCCTCGTAAAAGCAGCAGTACTGGTATTTGCTTGAATTAATGCAATTTGAATGGTATCTGACCTGTAACAGTGGTGAAGTGACAAAAGTTGCTAATGTCTACAAGAAAAAATGAAAGCCACTTGAATAGCTTTTTAAATACTTACAAATATTCAGCATCTTGGACACTTTAAGCATACACCAGCCTGGTAAATATTAATGTCAAAATAAATCATCCCCTCCTACACTGACTTCCACAGAAAATCATGCATGAGACATTAAGAGAGCCTGTAATAGGAAGATACAGCACAGCTGAGCAGATGGTGTTGTCAGAACATTGCTCTCTAAATGCTGATTCTGTAACACCCCCGCTTTGTATTGCGGTATCTCTGTTGCGTATCTTGTTCTGGGTGGTTACTTTCTAGATTTGCTATCTTTATCTCGCAGGAAAATATACCAAAAATAAGTATTACCTCTCTGGTTTCCCAGGAAAGCTCTTACTGACTTCATAAAGCCTCTTTTATATTTAGCTTTCGAATTGCTACTATAAGCCCCTAATGTTTCTTAAGATCCTTTAAAAACAGATTAAGGAAACCTATGGATATTTCTGTACTTGTTTTAGTTTTTACAGTACTGCAGATCAAAATGACTGTATTAATCGCTAGTCTTTCTAAAGCAATGGGTTTACCTTCAGATGTTTTCCAACTTAGCAATTTTATTGGGGGATTTTATTTGGTTTCTAACACATGAACAGTCAAACCCATTCTGTGGTAGGTGAACTCACTTTCTGTGCTGGGGAAGGGAGAACATGGAAATAGAGGAAGCAGAGGGTCTCATTTCTGTGTAAGTAGTACTAATCAAGAGATCCAATTGCTGTGTTGACTGGCACCTCATCACTACAAAGGCACACTGCCTGCAAGCTATGGAATAGAATTGGGTAGCTACTGAACTCTTAAGCAGTTTCACATACAACATTTGAGTTAGATGTGTAAATTGCTGCTGCATGTGTACACATGTATGCAGATGCTTCCTCTGTCCATTTTTTAAAGGGCTTACTGAGCAGTTTTGTTCCACTAAAAAGCCTGCCTCTTGGTATGTTTGCACATCTGGTCTCTTTCTGTTGTGTAATTATCAAATACTATATGCTTACAGCAGGATTTTTCCTGCATATGTGGACCTTATTAATTATTAGTATTTAAATCTAATTCAGCAGGAACCACAATATTTTCCTTTTTCCCACAGCCTGGAAAAATATACATAACCTGTTCTCTGCATGGAATGTTGAGCCACTTGGTTTTACCAGACACTACATGCTATCCAGACTATTGTGCACATATAGACACATCTTCATGTTCTAAATATACCATGAATTAATTGAGGTGAAGGTAATAAATATCTGTCCCAGTTTCCTATATGATGAAGCAACAATGATTTCTACTTTGACTCAGATCAGATTAAGACTGTATATCTAACGTTTTGGCATTTCTCCTGAGAATTTGGTGTTTATTATCTCAGCATGAGAGGAAAATGAATTATGTGAGTTTCATGAACTGAGAATGAAATGGGATGAGGCAGCGAGCTGCCAGAGGTGGTAGCAATATCTTAAAATTTCACTGGAAGTGAATTTTGTGCAGAGGAATCAAAGGATGAAATGCCTTTTATACTGCAGCATCTTATCCACAAGCAGAAGTGTAGAAAAAGTGCCCTTAGTAATTTTTAGTCTGTCATATGGTAATGGCCATATGCCTGAATTCCCATGGCTGCTGTTGCAGGCATCTAAAATTGTATGTAGAATTAACTAAAAAATGTTAGTAGTGGTTTTATAGATAGTATAAGCTGAATTAGCATTGCAGTTGCTTTTGACTTCTGCACCCAAACTGCTGAATGACAACTGCTACCTCCCCTGCTCTGCATTGTCCTGCCCATGCTGTCCACTACGGCTGCATCAGAGCCATAGGTCTGTATGCTTTTTATTCCATCCTCTGGTTGTTAGAGCAATATGAATTAATTGTAGGGAAAATGATGGAAAGATGAAAACAGTAAAGAAGCAGTGGGAGAAAGGGAGTTGATGTATGGAAAGCAATCATAAGATTCAGAAGTACAGGGGCAGACAAATAAAGAGGAAACTCCTACAGGATATGGCCCCAGAATGCCACTGTCACTTCCAAGCTCTTTATTCATTCTTCAGTCCTGCCCTTGTTTTTATGTATTGCCACCTGACGTTATTGCTTCTCCAGTTCTTCTGGGCAGTCTTCCTTATTCTTGCTTCCAAGCTGTATAGGAAATAATTTTTTCTATCCCCTTTCACCTGTGTACAAGCAGCAAGTAAAAATGGACAGTGGGTAACTGACTCATCACTAGGAAATGTCAACTGCACACAACTGAGCTGTGGTCACTGACAGTGTTATGTGGAATACAGTGAAGTGGTCACGTTAATCAGGCTGCCTGTCTATAATAGCCCTAGTTTTATGGTGCTGTTTAAGTCTCCCTAAAATGCATAGGTCTTGAAAGAAAAAAAATACAAAATTTTCACACTAAGATTATTTTTAAGATGTAAAGATCAGTTACTACTGCAGAGAGCGAGGCTTGAGTGGAAAAATAGTAAATCAGTATAACTGTTGCTGATAAGATTTATTTTTTTAAATGGGTCAAATTAGAAGGAATAAAACCTGGCAGCAGCAGGTCTAACCTGGGAGTTGACTGATGAAGGTGGACTAATGCATGTGTCTGCATCCTATTATAAGGGGCCCCCACTGATTTGGCTGACAAGCTGGCTGCTGGCATACCAGCTAGCTTGTTTGTAAACTCTAGGCACATCTCTAGCCTAGTAGGGGCATAAACCATGCAAAGTCTCCTTGGGCAAGTAAGCAAAGTTAGATTTACATGGTCCGCAGAAAGCAGCTGTCTTGTCATGCTGTTTTTGCTGAAACAGTACAGGGGCCATCAAGAGCTATCTTAGGAGCTGGGAGGATATTAAGCTTCTACTTTTGATATACCCAGAAATAGCTTAAAGTGAAATGCTGGGCTGGATTCCAGTTATACTCTGTTCTGATCAATACAGTTGCCACAAGTGCCAGGTAATACAAATAATGGCTAAAATTGTTGCTTTTGCACTGAAACACTCAGCAAGTTCCTTCAATCTGTACAACACCTCTCAAGTTCTGTGCGCAGAGATGTTTTTGTCAAAGATACCATTCAACAGCAGGAGGTCTTTGTTAAAATTATTTAGCTTCACTTTGTTCTTAAATCTGCTTTTAGGTAGATGACATCCAGAAGTCCAGAACATCAGTGGCATTTGAGTCATGATTACTGCTGTTTAATTATCCAAACTAATCCAAAGTTTGTGGGGTTGTTTGTTTATCTATGTGTGCTTATATACTTATACTTTGCTTGGTACATCCCAGTTCTCCTATCTGTGCCATTGGTCCTCTATTTACATCTGCAAGTGTTCAAGGGTTGTCCTGTACCAACCTGTATCTCTAAAAGGAGACCTTGCTGGCTTTAAAGGTGAATGTCAGCACTGCAAGGTGCTCTCCTGTGCAGTCCCGCAGGCAGTCGGGGATCCCCTCCTGCCACATGGGCTTTGGGCTGTGTCTGACAGTCACATTCACAGCCCACTCATCTGGCCACACCACAGCTAGGAGCAGAGAGGTGCTCAGTTCTGGTGCTGTTTAAAGTATGAATGTTTAAATCGAAGAGCTAGGCAACCTTCAGAGGCTGGAAATGATGAATGAAACCTCAAAGGCACATTACTAAAAGTCACTTTTTACTTTGCAGGAAGGTGCAAGCAGCTTTCTCATGACTAACGCCAGCCTCTTGGGTGCAGTTCCTGGCTGCATGCATGAGTACTTTGGGTCACCAGCTTTCTAAAAGGTACTCACAAGTGTGCTCTTAAAGCAGATATGGTGCTACCACAGCACTGATACCATACCTCACTAGTTAGACAAATCAGCTTGTTTCTGTAGCCTGTAGCAAAATGAAGCCACAGTTTTGATTGGGCACTATTAAAATAGATATGATTAATATAAATATTTGAAAATCCACAAAGTTGGACAGAATATGCTGCTTCAGATTAAGAAAGTAATAACTTGATTTGAAAAGACAAATAAAATGATGTCTTTCTGATGCCAGCTTAAATTATTGTTCCTTATGAAAGTTAAGAGCTGGAATCTTCTGGCTTATAACCTGGAGGAGGGTCTCCCCACATAGACCCTGATGTCTGTGGGCTTCACTTGAGCATTCTTGTGTGGTAAAACTATCCAGGACCCAACCAATCTGCCCCCAGCTTCCCTCCGTGCAGCCTGTGGCACAGGAGAATGAGGGACATCTCGCTGCATGTCACTAAACATATGCTCAAGGCTTGACCCCTGTAGTAGCAGACTAGGCTTAAAGCCATCTCCATCTTGTCTCCTCCTGGCTGAGCATTTTTGCAATGTTCCTCTGAGATTTACAACAAAATCAGCCCCTTGGTTTGCAATTAATTTTGTTTGCAGTTGTAAAGGCTCTTTTTTTTGGGGGGGGTGGGGGGGGGAAATATAGCCTAGTGTTGCCTTGTTGTCCATGCAAACTATGAATTTGAACAAAAGATTTTTACTTTTGACAGACTTGCATAAGAATAGTCAAAGCCTCCACAGAAAGAATTGCCTTTCTGGGGACACTTAGCCACTAGGCACTTGCTTATCAGGTTGAGTCTGAAGTTTTTAATTTCTTGGTGAATTAGTAAGTGTCCCATAACCAGCAGATTTCCAAATCTTGTTTGCAGTGCAACGGGATGAAAGACTAGGAAGGAGAAAATCAAATTTTAAAGCAGCTTTGTTTTTTTTTCAGTCTAGGAAGTTGTTGCATTTGAAACAAGCTGGCATATATTAATGTAATTACTCAGCAGAAACATAAATTAGCAAATGATATTCACAGAAAGAAATGCTTCTAATTAAACACAAAAATGTGAATGTTCTCAAAGAAGTCAGTGTCCCGGGCTCAGTTGCACGCTTGTACCTGCCAAGGCTGAAGTCAGAAGCATTATTCTGACAGAGATGTGGATCTGAGCTCAAAGTCAGCAAGAACTCTAAGGGGAAATCACAAAAGGGACTTTGGAAGTATGTGGTATTTTTCAATAAAACATGTATTTTGGATTTTTTCCACTAATGTGGATTTAACTAATCTTCCCACATGGATAAGTGCATGACAATTTCAGGATTTTCCTGTTCTTTAAGTACATACTGCATTAGCTTTATTCCATGATAGTCAGTAGAATTACCTGGAGTTGTCATGCTGAAAAGTAACCTTTAAGAACCCTATTTATAAAGTTTGAATAGACACTGAAATTGTGTATAAGTGGGTGGTTTTTATAATTAGGAAGTGTGCTAGAGAAATAAAATGCTTTCATTTAATTCAAACACTTCCTTCCATCATGACTCAATACTCAACAACAGGTTTAATCAACACATTGTTTTCCTTCAGATATTGTGCACACTTTTTAAAGCACATGCACACAACGCACTGTTGATCTGCATATCAATTTCAGGTGAGATGCCCAGATTTTATGGTGAGTTGCGATGGAATGGAAGCTGGCTCCGAAATTATCCTTCCTGGAGAAGCTTCTCCATATGCCATTCACTGTTTTTAAAACAAGTTTTTGTAGGCTTTTTTTTTTCCTGTGGGGGTAGAGGGAGTAGAAATCATTCCTCAGACCTTGTTTTTGTCTTGCTAATGGCAATTTGAGTTATTCTGGCTGTTGATATTTTAA
>VXAA01006095.1:0-15272 GCA_013399115.1 Anseranas semipalmata
GGCCTAGCAATAACATCGGCCAGTCTTGAATGATATGCATATATTTGATAATAATAAAAGTCCAAGCACGAACACAGACTAAGGCATGTAGATATTAATGCTAAATCTGTACGTTATAGAGGTATGTAAAAGTTTATGTACACAAATGATCATCCAATTTACTTAGCCATTGCTTAAAGGAAACTCTAAATCTATTAGATGCTGTTACAGCCTTATTTATGTGGGCATCTTTTTGGCAACAATCAGCCTGCCAAATCAAACTTATTGTAGACCAATGTGGCACAATGATTGAATATACTTCATAGATTTTACAAATAGTGTAACGAAATCCTGATTTAAGAAAGAGAAAATTAACATTTTTTCAAATAACTGAAAGACAAAGTTAAAACCTACATCTATTTGAGGTGTTCAGATAAAACACTTTTCTTAGCTCTGTTTAATTGTTTGTAATCAAATTCTTTTTTTATTATTTAAATACTTCTTAATTTGGTAGAAAATGATTTTTCACACACTATTAATCCATTTCCAGTAACACTCAGTTAATATAATAGAGACAAAAACTGCAGGACACCAATTTTGTTTCATACAGACCACAGAATAGACATCTGATATAAGTCATTTTCAATCATGCTAAATTATACATATACACACTTAGAGACTTTATAACCCGCTACTAAATTCCTTAACCATGTAATACTTTAAGGTATATAATTTTTAATAAATTAAGTACTTCACTTCTACTATAATATTAAACAGTCACTTTCAGTTGGCTTGGCAATACAACAATCAAGGATAAGTTAAATCATAGAGAGGTGATGCAAAACCAGTTAGGCAAAACTAGTTAGGCATTGGAATGGGCTGCCCAGGGAAGTGGTTGAGTCACCATCCCTAGAGGTCTTTAAAAGACGTTTAGATGTTGAGCTTAGAGATATGGTTTAGTGTGGGCCTTGTTAGAGTTAGGTCAGAGGTTGGACTAGGTGATCTTGGAGGTCTCTTCCAACCTGAACGATTCTGTGATTCTGTGATTCTGTGAAAACATAACAGTCTCCCTTCTGTGTCAGTGCTGTGGATATAACAAAGTCCCTTCTGACACCTGCAATTTTTTCCAATGTCCACACCACTAAAATACTTTCTTCAGCTGAACAACAAGAAAATATGATTCATGCTGAGATAAACTTGACAGAGACGGTTCAGTATAAAAACAACTTTCTTGGAGCGCTAGAATTATTGCTTATATGGGTGCAAGCTAAATTCTCGCAAACATTTCCTTAAAATAAAGCTACACCAATCTCATTAAACTATGTGTTATAGTGATTTATTTAAATAATAATAATAATAAAAGAACATATATCTCCATCATCTGATAACATTATAATGCACACTTTTTTTGACATCTTTATTTAAATTTCCATGTAACAGAAGGAGTTTTCAGTCATATAACTCAATTTTAAGTTTGCATCTTAAAAAATAAAATAAAATCAGAAATAAGCATAGCACAAGCAACAAGAGACTGAAATATGTTTGGGTAGAATCAGTGTCAGCCAGCAGCAGCTGGTGCAACTGCAGGAACAACGAAGATGCATGTAAAATATCACTGATATGGAATATTTTCTTTATCAGGAAATGTTGACTCTTACCCCTTTCTGAAACAATAGCTTGTACCTTAAGATGTTTTAAAACTAGTCATTCTGAATAATTCTCACAGGAATCACTATTTAGAAAAAGGGAGAACTCAGCGAAAAGCATATTTGTTGTGTCATTCCTATAGAACTGAAAACCATATGGGCTGCTCATAAAAGGTTGAAATCTCTTCTCATTTACACAAATAAAAGTCAGAAATTATTTGAAAGACAAAGGAACAATTGAGATCCCTTTTCCCCAGACTGAATTAAATGTGATAGCTAAGTCAAGAATCCCACTCTTGATGCTTGTTAATTCCTGTTAAAAATGCAAGTGTTTTCAAAAAACCTGGGACTGATGCAGATTTCTGAAATTTTTGAAAGAAATAATCATTTAATCAACACCCATACTCCTTTTTTTTTTTTTCCAACAAAGAAACTGTTGTTATTTTTTTCTAACAATAATGAAATAAGCAATGACATTTAAATATTCAACCTCCCTCCATGCCAGTATTCGCTTAATTATTTCCTGTATTGTCAGGATGGGGCACAATCCATCAAGTCCCAAATGAGCTTTATAACAAGATCTCAAGCAGATTTACTTAAATCTCATAAAATGAAGCACAATCATTCATATTTGCATTGGTCCTATAATTTTTGTTCCTGTTTTTCTTATTGAACTCTTTTGGGTTTAATTTGTAGACTTTGTCACATGCTGCAAGCACTGAGGATGTAATAATGTTTTTCCAGAGAAGTTTGCAACTATGCATGACAGCACTGTCTGAAAGAGACAGGTAATGATGTCTCTAAGAGGTTAATATTGAGCCTTTTTGTCTGCTTCTTTATTTCTCTCACAGAATGGACATTTCCACTTCAGAACAGAAATGATGGATTTATTTCAGTCCCAAAGAGATTCCTTGGGACTGATTTGAAACTGTCTCCCAATTTGACAGCAACACGTTCATAAATACCATTAAAATGCGTATCAGTTGAGCAGATGCATATGCTGATTTCATCTAGATTGTATTTCCACAGTTTCTGTAAGGAAAAATAAATATTGATAATGTCAAAATCTGGCTATTCAACATGCCCTATTTATTCTTTGTCCATTAGACCAGTTAAAGTCAGAAAAGAAGGACTTTGAACCTGATTTCTACCTGCCAATACAGATTAGTTGCTTTTTGTTGTCTTCTTTTGTTTTGGGGGATATAGATTTGGTATCAATCACAGGGACACAGTGAAGCTGTTGTTCCAAAATTAAATCCCAAACTTATCTAATAGCAAAACCGCTTTCTGCACATAGGTATGTGGGGTATGAATTCAAGTATGCAAAGCGAGGCCACATTTCCTTTGAAAAAGACAGGAAAGTGCTGCACAGCCTTTGTACAGCTGCCCTGTAGTTAGATCACTTGCCCAAGAAGTAGCGGATATGGACTCAAGTCTAGGTTTGGGTCTCTGAGAGCAGCATGGCAAAAAGTCCATGTGAAAATCAACCCACAGCTGTGTTATCCTTGTGAGTCAAGCAGACTCTTACAAACAGATAAACATGGGCTTTAAAGAATGTTTTGTTTTACTGTTTTTTTTTTTTCTCCTGTTTGCATAATAGAAGGTGATTTCACCTTGAGCTAAAAGTGCAGGCTTTGTTTTGCTACTTCTAATTAATGGTAAATTCTCCCAGACCCTGGCACTTTTAAACCTAAATTGTTAAATAAAATAACAGAAAGGCTTAGGAAGCAGCTTCTATTTGCCATGGTGAAATGTAGTAGTCCTTATTGTGATTCTGTACAATGTAGATGGCATATTGTAAATACAGAAAACTTTATTCCATTTGTAGGCAACATTGTCTATGTAGACATATACAACAGCAAATCTGGACATATACTACAGAACACTGGGAGCACAGCAGCAGAGCAGACAGACCTTGGTTCTTATTACCGCTTCACATTTTTTAGATTAGGCAAGGCCCCAAGCTTTCTTCGATCAGTATGTTGTGGTTTGGTTCCTACCCTTGATGACTAACATCTTGGTGGAACTATTTTCAGTCAAGGGATTATTTGTATACTCCCTCCTGAATACTGATCCTACCACATCCACTTTGTGTCACAGCCCTAAACAAAAGGAGGAGGACTGCTGCCAGCATTTTTCCTGTGATCTTTGCATGAGCACCCCTGTCCAAAATGCTGCCCACTCACTCTTCCTGGCACTGAAAGACTGCTGTGGCAATTCTATAGCCATGAAATGGCACCTTCACACACAAACCAAACTCAGCTTCTGTTTCCTCATGCCTTATTTCCAACATCATCCCATCTGCCTGTTATTTTTCTGGGAAAAACCCTCTCAGCTTTCCCCTGCTATTAAAGCACAGAAGTAAATAAGAATTAAAGCTTCTGTTAATAAGATGGCAATGCATTCAACCAGCATCATAGGTAAGTAGACTGACTCAGGGAACTAGGAAGAACATCCTCTCTCCTTCCATTTCGGAAATGAATTTAACCCTTCACTAGACTCTGAACTATCAGGATACATATTATTGTCATGTTAACATTCAATGGTCAATGATTGTAGCCACATTGCAGTCCTCAGACTTTCCCACTTATGATGCATATGGGTCTCTGCTCAATGTGCTGGTGTGTGGTGAATCTGACTTTGAGGAATCTGTTTCTCCTTGTGCATTGCAGAGGGAATCAAGGGACAGTTTTAGCTTTGGACTCCACAGTGAGATTATGTGCCTAAATATCTAGCACTGCAAGCCTCAGCATTGCAACACTAAATTCCCTTTTGGATGTAGGCTTAATTTGCTGTACATCTCTTCAAGACTGGAGTAGTATGTTGGTAATGAGTTTAGAAACACTGACCAAATTACAAGGTCTGACAAATACATAAAAAAACTTCTCCCTGGGAGAACAGTCTGAGCTTTCACATACAGAAGAAATCCTGGCATGTTTCCACAGTTTGAGATTTGGAGTCATACAGAGATTTTTCTTCTGGACTCAAAGAAAACAAGTGGACCTAAAGAAGCTGTCTGTCCTCTGATCAGTGGTAGGGAAGTGTATTAGTGTCCATGTTTATATGGATGAGGCAAAGGCGAAATATCATGCCTTGATTTAGAGCTGTAGGTGTTGTGCTACATGAGATATTAACATCAATGAGACTGATGCACACTGCTGCCCTTGGCTGAGGCAATTCTCTGCAGTGTATATTGGCTGCTATGCATTTCATCTTTATATATTTTCCATTCAACATATCCAAGGCCTCAGGGCCTAAATTAGGGTTAGAATACAATCAGACAGCAGAATAGGGTGGCCTAAATTCTCCTGTCTAGCTGCAGACATCTACCAAAGGCACACTATCCAGCAAACTAGTTGTTCTCCATCCTCTGCACAGCCAAAAGGGTCAGCTAAGGGCACCTGCAGGGGATCAGCCAGCTCCTAAGTGGGATGAATTACCTTCTGGTGGTGTTTGCTTCTCTCCAATGATTAGACAAGAAGGCAACATTAAGTAAGCTCCTAGCTGAGATGCCTCAGATAAGTGCCTCAGTTTAGATGGGATGAATCTGGGCTCATGTGCTATATCAGGAAGATGGCAATGCACCCAGCTCTAATGTGGAAATACAGAATATTGTGCATAGTTTGTAAATTGGCACTGTGACACCTCCTTTCCCTCTGTAGGTCTGCACTTAAGAACTTGAATGCTATTTACCCCATGGTAACGGTTGCCAAGTCCACATCCAGATTGTCTTAATTAAAAGCAATTGTATTAGATAAGGACAGGTAAAGACACATCAGATTAAAAAAAAAAAAAAAAACTTAGATAGAAGGAATAATCTTAAATATGCCTCAGGTTAAAATTACTCTGAAAATTGCTAAGTAGGCGAAATATTATGGATTTCATTTTTATTGTACCTCTAATATGATGACAAAGTTTAGTTCTTGGGTCCTTGTCTGATAAAAGTCACCTTCTTCCTTTTGTCTGTCTGGTACCCCAAGTGCTTGGAGACATTTGTCCTTGGTAAGCTCCTTCTTTGCTAGCTACTTGAAACTACATTTACTCCACATTACTTTGGTGTTTCATACTGGCTAGCTTTCAAGAACAATTCTAAGGATTCAGGAACATTTCCTCTAACCAAACCAAAGCTGTTGCATGAATAACTGATTGTTCTCTTTTTCCTTCCCTGAAAGTTGTTTTCTCAATATAAACAAGCTTTACTGAGGGACGTCCATGAAGAAAGTCAATTTGGCAAGGCTCTGTAGTGACTGTGTTGGAGAAAGATACTCTGACATCCCTGGGTAAGCTATGCATATCTCCTAGGAAAAAGTAGTTACATGTCCTCATAAGGGAAGGGAATTCAGACATAGTACACACCATGCATTTCTCACACTGAGGATCAGGACCAGCTCTACAAAATGTGGCAGGCAGTCACTTAGGCCAGCTTTCTGCAGGGGCAGGCAAAGCAGCCACCAACTCACTGTATGCAATGCACCAGAAAGGCAAGTTTATGTGTCCTGCTGCCACCACCAACACAGAATCAAGAGCTGATGAGACATTTCCCAAAAGCAAACTCCCCTTCAATCTTACCTGCCCTTGCAAGCAGCAGAAATTGCAAAGCCAAAGCTTTTCACTCACTCCTTGTCTTAGCTTTATCCCCTGCCTGAAAACAGTGGGAGCAGCCTGGCCTTGACCTATCATCCTTTGTGTGGCCCACATGACTGGCATGCCTTGAGCTCTGTCTAGAACAACTCTATTCATGTAAAGATGCAGGGAGAAAATGAAGCTTTAAGATTAAAATCAGAGTCCAGAGCTAGGTCCAACCTTCAAAAGGGAAGAGTCCCTATGGCAAAAGATGACTAAGAACCATAAGAGATGCTGGTGATGCCTACCCAGATGGAACTCAGAATGGTGTCTTTTCAGAGGAGTGACCAAGGAAATGTCTGACTATAGAAATTCTCAGACTAAGGCAGAAGTAAGCATTACCAAGTGTGCAGATTAAATGTCGTAATCTCAGAGCTGAAGACAGGAATAAATTGAACTCCTTTGGGGAAAAAAAAAAAAAATATATATATATATATATATATGTATAGTTAAATGGTTTTATACTTCTATGGACTTCTGTTTCTCTAAAACATTAGGAGAATTTTTCTTGTTCTTCAATTGTACTTTTATTGTACTTCAATTACATAGCATTAGTCTAAACTCTATTACCATCTAGGTGCACTTGTCTTAAAACTCTAATATGCTGCCTGACTAAGTGTAATTATGACCCTGAGATACATCTCCTGAATTTCAGAAATAATACAGAAATCTGTACTCAGCAGACAATTAAAATTTGAATATATGCAGCAGCAAGCTGTTTCCAGACTTGCAATTAAATAGCTAACTGGATTAGGAGATTCTGTGAACAAGTTCTTCTACTGAATCACATTGGCTTTCATCAGCATGTCATAACATAGAGAGTTTCAGAAAACAATGTTCTCTGAGAAAATCTAGTTGAAGCTTACTGACTTTCACACACACAAAAAAAAAAAAAAAAGGGTCAGCCTTTCTAGAAAGGTTGCATGCAGAGATAACTATTTTCATATCAAAATGTTTTATGATTATGGAATGAACCACAAACTTAAACATTACATAAGCAAATACATCTCCATTTTAATGACCCAACTTCAAGTTTTATATGCATGTAAAATAAACAAACATGCCTTTATTACACTTAACCATAGCTATTCCTCATCTCTTCTTTATTTACTTACAATAACTTAAGTCCTAAATATCACTTTGAAAGAGCTGTTTTCCCATCTGTTGGTCAGACTAATCTCACCAAATACTAGCCATATGAAAGGTACATACCCAGGATTAGGTACTATCTCAGCTATCTGGAGACAGACTTCCTCAAGATCAACACATCCTACCTATCCTAGATACCTATCTTACAAAGGGATGAATTGCCCTCTTTGGCCACAGACTATGGAGGGAACCTAAATTAATTTTGGACTGGATGACTAACCTGATGGTGACCAAGATGAATTCCAGTCTATGTATACAACTAGTAGAAAAAGAGGTCATAGTTTTCATGTGATCATTAAAAAAACAACAACAAAATTGCTATTCAGAAATTCAAAATAGTTGAAGAAATATAAAGAGATATTATTTGGTTCATGATATGCTAATTTTAAAAATGTCTTACTATTCTCTCATGCTGCTCCTCTTCAGAGCAAGAGGGCAAGGGAAGTTGAAGTGACAACAACAAAAAACAACCCATATTCACCAAAGATGGCTATCACAGCTGACATGACATGGTTTCAGAGAAGAACCTTCCAAACTTACTGCAGACCACTTAAAAAACAAACAAACAAACAAACAAACAAACAAACAAACTCTATATATTAAAGAAAAAAGTGTTTTACTGCATTTAGGTGTCTCAAGAAAATATTTTAATTATGGAACTATTTGCTTAGTCAATTAGCCCTCTGACAATACTTATCAATAGGTGGTCAATACACTAAAGGAAAAACAAATTATAAATCAACAGAGAGTCATATAAGAAAGGGACACCAAATACAATGAAAAGCTGGTTTGTACTCCAGTTTCTAAAGACATCAAATACAGGCTGAGAAGTTGGGGTAGAAAAAGGCTGTTGTTGTTGTTTTAATAAACAGTTCTAGAGATGACGTGTCAGTAGATCAAATTTTGTCCGAATTCACCAACCTAATCTGTCATTGTTATAAAGAATGAAAATTTCTTTATTCTTCTTGGTTTTGATAAAGATCAAAAGTAAGAGAGGGGAATAGAGTATTCATATTTTAATTCTTGGTTAATTCTATAATACGGTTGAAAAGATTTAGCTTTTTTAAAAAAAGTAAAATTATAAATTTTTAGGTAAAAATTGTGGTTGTATCCAAATGAGAATTAATCTCTTGCATTTCATTCAAATATACAGTTATCAGCATAATACTATTTTCTGAGCAGCCTAAAAATGTCTTCCAGTAATCATGTGATGTGCAATGTAGCTGACTCACCAGTATTAACTACCAGCTCTGGTTCCATTTTTATCTCTATCCATGGAAATACAAAATTTTGAACATATTAGCATACTGCTTTTAGTTTTTTGCTGTTTTTTTTTCTTTTCTTGTACAAAGATATCTTATTAACTGAAGATGCTGTTGTTCAAAAAGCACTTTCTGTACAATCCCAGCTCACCTCTCTAGGTTACATGGAAAAATCAGTTTTGTCCCCATTTCCTTACTGTTCAGAAAGGAAATATGTATAATTAAGTGAAAGCAGTTTTCATTTGATTTTTTTCAGTCGACCTGGTTGAGATTTTTTTTTTAAACCTAAATGACTGCAAATATTGGGAACAGTCTAATTTTGTCTTCTTAATAAATAATAAAAGAGCTTATTGGTTCCCTGAGTTCTAAGTGCAAGTCTTGCATCGTTAATTAAACCAAGGGTGACTTTCAGTCCCACTAACTTGCAAAACCACACAAACCTGCAAACAGGCACTCTGATACGTACAAATAAGTACAAAAGTGTAAGGAAACACTCTGCATCTTTAAATATTAAGCAGCCTTGCTATCCTGCTCTCAGAGTAAATTCAATCCTCTAAGTAATGCCATCTGGCAAGTATGGAGACAATTGACAACGTTTGCTCATAAAAACTGAGCTCAGTTCCGCGCTTCCTCGTTTCTCAGGCCCTGACTTACTGTTTTCCCTACAGCTGAAATACATCAGCCAACTGAAGTGCTGGGTCAGATCCTGAATCCTGCTGAGATTTCTTAAGTAGCTTCTTGGCAACTGCAGAGGAAGAGGAGGAAGAGGTGGTGGTGGAAGCATGGATTAGGGAAAAGGGAGTAGAGCAAGGGCCAGCAGCAGCAGGATGACTGCAGAGTCTGTAAGAAGGCTGCTGTCTATGGTATTAGGTTCACCAGCCCCACAGCTGTGGTGAAAGAAGCAGCCTTAAAGAAGCAGCCTTATCTCTTTTCATCAGGGTATAATGTTGCAAGTGCCCATGGTCCAACCGATAATGTTTAGTTTTGCATATTAAAAAAAAAAAAAAACTTATTCAATTTGAAAGTCGGAGCCTACAGCAGTTGACAGGAAGATAAACAGCGTTTATTCAAATGGGATCCTCTTCTGACAGTAGAGCTACAAAGCTACCATAGATGTTTGGGTTTTGTTTCATTAACAACTTGTGAAGCTGCATGAGAGTAAAGTTAAGAGAGTTTTCACAGTTTCAGGGAAATATAACTGCTTATTATCCTCCCACCACTCAGTCTATCACTGGAAGCTCTCCAGTTGACATGAATCTAACAAAACACAGAGGAATAGAAACATCTGCAATTACTAAAAACCAAGACAAGAAGAATAACATGCCTCACAATCTAGCAAGACAGAATACCCTGAGAAAAGCCAACAACGTTGCCACAAATGAAAAATCATGCAATCATCAATAGTATTGCACTACCACTCCACAAAAATTTAGCTTATTGCACTTCAATTCTGAATAACAAATCTGAAACCTTTATCATGCCTTATTTACCCTAACACTGCACTGATCCTGCAGTCAGAGAATTCATTACACCATACAAAACATCAAGTTTCCATGTCCTTGTCTGATGACAAGTTACTTCCAATAAGTATTGCCAAAAGCTGAAAATTCAAAGCTCATGTTGAATACCCAGCAAATAATGTGATGTTAGCAGTTTTTTTCTCCCCTTTCTGCTTTCATAATCTTGAGAATTAAAAATGTCCTTTTATGAAATGAACTGAGATTCTAAAACCATACAATGATTTAATATCAAGATCTGCAGAAAAATAAACGTGAGAATCTTGATATCATAAGACAATCTGTGAAAACTATGCAACATATTTTATTACCATTATTATGGTTCTGCTGTTTCAGTTGAAAGGACAGGATAAGGATTTGCAGTGAACACAGAACTGCTCACTCAGTAAGAAATTCAAAATACGTAACACTGTATAATCAGACTGGTAATGTAATTGTATAGGATGGCTTACTCACATTCTCTGTATGCATGTACTGACCCAGCTTAATAAAGGTACAGGAAGAATAAGTGGGAAAGCAGCAAAATAAATTTAGATAATCCGTCTCCTAGCAAGCACTGGAAAGCAACTATCAGATGCTAGCTCTCTTCCAAGCTTTAACTCCATGTTTGGTCAGATCTGGAAACACAAAGATATAGGTTGCAGAGATCTAAATTTATGCAATAACTTATTATTATTGTTTAATTTTTAAAAAGTTAACTCCTAACCTTTTCTAAGTACAGCCTAACTCAGAAAAAATAACTACCGAAGGCTGCCTGAACAGCAAGCAGACTTGGACATGCCTCTCCTGCTTGAACACTGCTGAACAGGATCCAAACTAGAAAATATCTGAAGCAGAGAGCTACCTAAAATCAGCAGTATGTGCAGGAACCCACCTATCCATAGCAAGGCACTGTGGGGAGAGTGGAGACTCAGAGCTGAAGGATAGTCCTCTACTCACTCTGTGTCCTGCCTTGTGAAGACTTGATTACGGAAGGTCTTTTTTCCTGTGTACTTGCATGGGTTGGGTTCAGTTGTTTGTTTTCTGCATGGAGCCCAGATTCCAGAAGAAAGGTGGTGAGTGACCTTGTCCTTTTGTCAATCCTTACATTTTCCTGAAAGATGGAATCACTTTGGTGTGAAGAAGGTGTGGATTTTTTTATTTTTTATCATCCTATTCTGAAACTTTTCCCCTGGCACCTCATTTCCCCGTAAATCACCTAGATCCTTCTGCAATGACATGCCACTGGTTCTACACAGGGTGCTGAGCACGCTGAAGTCAGTTGTTACAGAACACCAGAGGCCTGTATTTGGATTGCTTTTATAATACCAAAAAATTATACCACTAGCAGTGACTGCGAGAATTATCTAAGAGTTTTTCTGCTTCTACATGATGCTTTCTGGCTCAGAGTGCACAAGAACAAACAAACAAACAAAAATCAATCAGAACCGTGCATTACATAGAAGGTAAGGAGATATTTCAATACACTGTGCTGAGATTCTTTCTCATTATCAGTGGA
This sequence comes from Anseranas semipalmata, assembly GCA_013399115.1. Lineage (NCBI taxonomy): Eukaryota > Metazoa > Chordata > Aves > Anseriformes > Anseranatidae > Anseranas > Anseranas semipalmata. The sequence continues at coordinate 11,675 of VXAA01006095.1, forward strand.
GTTTGGAATGAGGCCACTTTTACCCAGAGATTATTCCAAGGAATAATCACCCATTGCTATTACCCAGGAATTATCTATTAGTCCAGCAGCTCATAACTGCCACATTTGGAGCAGCTGTTCCTGGAATGGACTTTGTTGCACAAATGTCAAGGAGTTGCAAAGTTTCTTTCTACTTCCAGATGCTTTGAATCATCAGCAAAGCTTTAATCCCCTAGCCTTACTTCAAAACTCATAGTGCAAAAACTCTTTGAAACAAGCATTTCTAACAAGTTCACTTAATGACAATCTCCTTATTGGGGTTTGCTGTCCCTCTCTGTCTCTCTTCTTTTTCATATAAACTGAATGCATTCTCCAGGTCCTCACCCCCTTTTGTATGAACATATTCATTTCTCCTATTGTATGCTGTTTTTTAAAGGAAACCTGCCAGGGAGAGAAAAAACAAAAAGGGCTGGTAGCAAACTCTTATTCAAATATTGGCAAAACATCTGTGAAACAGATCTTTAGCTGGAAAGGAAAAAGTACATGTTTTCTTAAATTAAAGACCTTGCATTGTGCCTCCTGTTCCATTAAGTCACTTTACGTTTACAGGATATCAGCTCCCACAGCAGGGCTGCAAGATTAAGTTGGCATCAGAAAGCTGTCATGACAAATGAAATGCAATCTGAGAAAGAAGTGCCCCAAGATCCTGAGTCATGTAATCATTTCTTCCCACCTTCTAAACTTGTACATTCTGAACTGGTCATCTTGTTTTATTTAGCTAAATCAACAATGATGTCTTTTATTTGTCAAATGCCATCATTTACACAAAGACATAGCCTGAAAACGGAAAAGGAAAATAGTCGTACATCTCCCAGAGGGCCTCATTATCTGATGCACTTCAGACAGAGAGTAAGCTGCCGATAGTTTTACATCCTACCCTAAAAGACTCCTGCAAGGAGGTGACGTCTCCCTGGAATTAAGTCATCACAGCAGAACCTCAGCTAATGTAAACTCTATGCACTCTCTGCTGAAATTCCTGGCCAAGAGTTATAGGCAACCTGTCTCTCCAGTAGACTACAGGAAGAAAAGTATGCACTGCCTTCTCATGCAGTAAAGGATACACAAGCTCTTCCCCATTCACAGTGACCCAGCACCCCCCTTTTTTTTCCTTTGTAAGCAATATTAATGCTGACTGCACTAAATACAGGCTGAGACTAAGCAATAATTCTTGATGTTAAGTGCAAAGTTCTGAAACCAGTTTTAAAAATTTCAATACCCATGCTAGTGCTTCTCCATGTGCTATGCCATGGAGAGTGTGAGAAATAGAAAGAGCTGAGACTATCTTCAGGCTAACAGTTAAATAATTCCTCAGTAGCCTGTCTGGGATGCTAAAATAAAGTTGTATTAGTAGTCCTCTATTTCATTTTTTTATTTAAATTTAATTCTTTAATTAATTAATATAAGTGAAGAAGCTAGCACCATCTTTATTTTTCCTTTTGGAACCTGGCTTTCGAGTGAAGATGAAGTGATTGATAGTAGAGAGGAATGAAGTACAATCACAGCTTACATGTGTTAAAACAGCATCCAGAAGCACCAAAATGAGGTTAAAGCATTTTAGCGTGTACATATGCTCTCGAGACTGTGTCAAAAGATAAGACAAAAGAAAGATGGGAAGACATGAAAAGACTTGTACAAACTTACACAAGTTACTGAAAGAACCACACATCAAGCCGCATCTCCAGATTCTCAGCCTGGTATGTTAACTAGGAAAGAAAACTGCTTCCCATTTAACACTTACTTTCTGTAAATGTTGTATTTAATTTCTCTATCTTTCTGTCAACAAATAGTAAATGACATATTGCTCATAGGAAGTTATAAAGTACATTGTGTACTTTAGGTCTACATAATCTACAAAACTACATTAAACATCATAATTTAATGTTTGCCATTTAGTTCAGTACTTCCAAGAAACAGAGAAAGTGGTTTACAGCAAATACTGCTAAGCAGAAATTCAGCAGAAGGTTAACTTCTCTCTAAACAGGGAAATCTCTTTGCCTGCCATCCTAAAGATGATTCTCTCATTATTATGTTTCATTCAGCTCAGCTTTTGAGTTTATTGGTGAGCTGAATTGGAAGTTTTGAACTAAGTTCCAAGCAGACAGATTCAGAATTACAAAGCAATGCAATACCAGCTTCATATAAACTGTACTCACAGGAATCTTTGAAGAGTTTACATTTTCCACACGTTCAAAATTATAACAATAGAAAAAAATAAAATCAGAGCTTTTATTTTATTTTATTTTATTTTTAATATGAACAAATACCACACTGTGGTTACACCTAAACCCTTTCCTGGTAAGGATTGGTCATGCCTGATGTTTCTGATTAACAACATTCTTTCCTTGAGAAAAATTTACTTTTTTTTTTTTGTGAAAATTCATAAAAGTCTTAAATCAACAGTCTTAAATCTTAAATACAACAAGGAATTGATTTTGTTCTGTCATGCTACAAAGATTGGCAAGTGACTCTAATAACAGAATCAGTCTGTAGTGATAAAAGTCTTCTTTCAACTACCAGCGTTGCAAGGGTACTTACAAGTGAGAAGTTTTCTTTGTCAGAGTTAGAGAATTCCTCATATGAAGGTTATCTCCATTTGTAAGATACTTCTAAATTGTATTTTAAAGCTATGATTTAAGTGACTATATTAAAAAAAAAAAAAAAAATTAAGCATAAGAGCTGAAGATAAAAACAAACACAGACAGGCCAATTGACTAGCTTCCAGTATTAGCCAGTATCACATAACTTTTTGGAAAAGATTTGTAACAATGAAAGTTACATTATAAAAGATTAAAAAGACATAGAAGGAATGGACATATACTTTGATGAGAACAAGATGAATTGGCATTAACTATAAACAATGTGGATAAATACCATATCTCAACCAAGTAAATTCAGAATGGAAAAGTTTCATAACAGTTTTACTTACCAGAAATTATGATTTCCACAGCACCTTTAAATTAACATTATTGCAAAATGTAGAATTAGTTTGTACCAGTCCTTTTTTTTGGTTTCAAGTTCTGTTCTTCTGATTCAAGTTTTTTTAATTTTGTATTTATATAAAATATTATATAAAAATATTATATAAAACTGTTTTTAAGATCTCATAACAACTCCAAAATGCATTTTTATTCAAAACTGTGTTGTATCGTAATGGAAAACTTTTTTTCCATTTTCCTCTCAAAAAAGTAAAAAACCTTTATAAAATACTTCCAAAGACAATTTTGACTTTTTTTTTAAGTATTCTCAACTGAATAAAGCATCAAAAGTTTTACTGAACAAAAAATCAATGATTTTAGTAAATGTAGATATAAATATACAAAATAACAAAAATCAGTCTCACTTCAGAAAAATCCCCAGTCAAAAACACTCAACATTTCTCAACGTTAATTAGTAAATACTTAGTTGGTCTGGGTAACCAAGCACCTCTGAGAAGCAGAGCATCTTTATGAGATTATAAACCGCACCAGCAGTTTAGCACCTCCAGATCTTGCAGGAAATGCTCTGCTCCCAGATAAATAAAATTGTCAGATCATTAAACTTTGCGTGTGGATTTATTTGG
>VXAA01006095.1:22568-84074 GCA_013399115.1 Anseranas semipalmata
CTCAGGAAGTTGCAGAGAGCAGTGAGGCCGCCTCTGAGCCTCCTTTTCTCCAGACTGGACAACCCAGGGTCCTCAGCCTCTCCTCACAGGATGTGCCTTCCAGCCCTGGGACCAGCTTTGTTGCCCTCCTCTGGACACTTTCAAGCACCTTAAAATCCTGTTTGTATTGTGGAGCCCAGAGCTGCACCCAGTATTCAAGGTGAGGCCACACAGCACTAAATTCCCTGGGAGAATCACCTCTTTTGTCCGGCTGGCCATGCTGTGCTCAATGCACCCCAAGATGCGTTTTGCCCCCTTGGCTGCCAGGGCACGCTGCTGGCTCATGCTGAGCCTGCTGTCACCAGCACCCCAGGGCCCTTCCTGCTGAGCTGCTCCCCAGCCACTCGTCCCCCAGGCTGTGCCCGTGTCCAGCATTGCTCCCTCCCAGGTGCAGCACCTGGCATTTTCCCTTGTTGGACTTCATGCTGTTGATGACTGCCCAGTGCTCCAAGGTGTCCAGATCCCTCTGCAAGGGCTCTTGTCCCTCTGGAGAGTCCAAAGCACCTCCCAGTTTAGTATCATCAGATTAAGTATGACCTCTAAGAAAGGAGCAAAGAAAGAGAGAAAGAAACAGCTGGATGCCTTTTAACTGTTCTGATTTCCTCAGAATCCCACATGCTGACTTCTCTTGAAAGGACAGCTGTTAATTTACTGTCAAACCCTTGAAACCCTGCCCTGCATGCCAAGTACTGTTAGAAATCTGTTAGATTTGCTATATACTTACCTTTATGCATTTACTAGACATTACAGACTTCCCCAGCTTGTTGATATGCGAAGGAAACAAACCCAATTAAAATTACGTACGACGAAATTGGGCAAGTCTCACTGTGAGTAATAAAAATTGCAAACCTGTAAATTTCCCTCTTAACTTCAACACATTTATTTGTGGACTGAGGTCTAAATACACAGAAGGACTTAGCCAACTAAACCAACTGATTTTCATGAGAGCTTCCTAAATCCCAAACTGAGGATTTCCAGAGCTCTAATCTTTTGGCCTCTACCAGTACATTCCCATAGGTGACTGTTGTTGCACATGCATAGACCTGCCTAAATCCAGACTAATACTGGCTTTTCTGATATACTGAATAATAACAAAAGGAGTCTAGTAAGAACCAGATTTAGAATAAACAAAGCCTGTGTTCTTCACAAAACATGTAACTGCATTGTAGAGTCACTTACCAAAGGATGTTTTTGATGCTGAAAGTTTAAATGGATTTAAGAGACACCAGGCAAGTTTATAGAAATCTAATGAAGATTATTAGATACATAGAAATCACATATAGTTTGTGAAATCCCGGAGCTGAACATGTTTGGTGGATGATGGAATGATAAGAAAAAGTATCAAACCTACCCACCTTCTTCTTATCATTTTCTGTCCTATACTAGACTTGTGGCCACTTCTGGGACACAGCACACACTAAGTAAGTAGGCCCATGCTGTATACCTGTGCCCAACTACAGTTCATAAACTTGTATGTTTCGCTTCTGAGAAACATTTAATAAATATTTTCTGGATCCTGACACTTAGTAAGTGCAGTTGGAAGAAAACTCAGCGTTTCTTCCTTTATCACAGACTAAAGCACTCACCTGGTACACAGTAAAACTAGGTTCAATTTCCTTCTGTTGTTAACGGGAACTGATCTTCCCTGCCAAGATAAATGTTCTAAGCCTGATGATGTAAAAGTGTTCTCACATGCAGCTTCCTTAATCACATTTTTTCCTACCTTCTAAGATCAAATTAAATATTCATTTGTCCAATAATATTTAATTCCACACCACTGTTGCAATGACTATTTAATAAGCCTTCACTGAAGCAGGATAACTGAGCTACTAGGATATACAGGATCTTTCATTTTCCCTCTTTCATTAGTCATTCAATCAAATTAGTCATTCAAAATGATGCACTGTAACTACAACTATGGATTCCCCTAGACTGAGGTGCTGCAATGTCCAGTATTGCAACATCTCAGTCCCCTAGGTCTGAGCGACTACTGAGTCTGAGCACCAACAACAGCCTTACCGAGGAATAACAGCCATACACAGACTCGCATCACTCGACTTCCATCTGAGCTCTCCAAGTTCAACCTTGCCACAATACAGCTTGCTGTTGTCAAATCTTGAGCCTGTATTGCTAATAACATCAGTGTGTGCCATTGTGGTAAGCAGAAGGTCTTAAGCCTACAGCTTTCTTGCTTAATATAAGGAAAGAGTGAGCTCTGCAGACATTAAACTTGTGAAGTTTAGACTAAAAACATGTGCATGTTTTCCATAGCCCAGTGCCTTCCAAGAAAAAGCAAAGGCTGAAAAAAGCTGGTCAGCTTCAGAACTCAGCCCCCCACTAGCACAGTGCTTTCAGCAGGAAGGATAGATCCAGGTTGATAAATTTTCACTCTCGCACACAAAAAAATAATGCTTGTGGTAATGTAGCATACAAAGACTAAATAATGTTAAAGGCATTTGTCTAGCATACCTGAACTGAGAGAACATCTTTTTCATTCAGTCAAAAACAAAACACTGTCAGGATTCCTCAGGAATCAGAAGCTTTCTAAGCCTTGAAGTAAAAGACTCTGTCTCATATACGATTATACTTAGGGATAAACCTTGTTTATGTGTTTTGTCCAACAACAGATAATAGTGAATCACAAGCTGAATATGAGTCAACGAAGTAATGCTCTTTGGAAAAAAAAAAATACAAATGCCATCCGCAGATGTTTAACCATGGGTATTGCCTTCAAGTTATGTGTATAGCCTTTTGCTTTACTCAGCACTAGACAGTCCTCCGATAGAATAGTGCATTCAGTCCTGAGAAATACCCTTCAAAAACTGTGGAGTAAGTGGTGAGGACCCACAAGACGGGAATGAATGTTATCAGAGCTGTAGAAACAATAAGTATGAGAACAGACAGAATTAGGATTGTTTGACCTGTAACATATCCCACTGAAGCTGATAACAATCTTTAAGTGCATACCAAGTTTCTCCAAAAAGAAATGGCATAGCATGTTTCCATGGTCACAATGGATAAAACAAGAAATAGTTCATTACAGGAAAGGTTCAGGTTAAATATTGGGAAAGTCTTTCTAACACTGAGGACAATGAAGTATTGAACAATATTGCAGAAGGAAATACTGGAGTTTTTGCTGCTGGCAGCTTTTAAAAACAGAGTGTACACATTTCTGTCAGGAAGACCAAGAAGACTAGGAAGACTCTTTCCTTGTGGTTCCTACCAAGTTATTTTCCTTAACTCTATGCAAAATACCAAATAATTCCTGGGGAAAGGGCTCAATGTCCAAGTAACTTCTCTTCCAGATATGTATCCTAGTCACTTGGCTACAAAACCAAAAGCCTTTTTGGTTCCTGAATCTTGGTTTGTTTTTTGTTTGTTTGTTTTGTTTTGTTTGCTTGTTTTTTTAATGATTGTAAAGCAGCTCCAGATGAGCTGGTAGGTTATTATACCCTGCTGAGGGGTACGACCAGTGGTTTTAAGTCTTTCCCAGTAGAAAACAAAAGTTACAGCATCTCCCACACCCTGCAGAAGCATGACTTCTGCCTCTTGCAAACAGCTTTAACAGTTTTTTTAAAGTCATTATCCTAAAACACCAGTGTGAAGCCAGACTATAGCACACTTCCTTGAAACCTGGCATACTGCCTTCTTCCTCTTTCCTCTAATAGCCACTTAATAACAGGATTGAAGCAGAGATTGTCTCTTCTGTGCAGAGCAGAAATCAGATACTCTGTTCCTATTCCTATAAAGGAAAAAAATATATACTTAGGGAAAATGAGTTCTCTCTTTTGCTCCCGTAACTCGGAGTCCCAGGACTAAGACTGTAGCATGAAGCATTCTGAAAACTGTCTCCTGGAGCTTTCAGCTAAGTAAATGCACACCATTAATGCTTCTCTAGATGGAAAAGGTGCAGCTTTATTGCTCTAGTGCATGGCCCTCACCCACAGAGCCTTCATCTCCCCTACCCACCTCTTCTTTGAAGGACTGATGTCTGAAAGGAAGGAGGCTGTGTGTGCTGCTCTTCACCCAGTCCTTCCACAGGCAAAAATGAGTGGGTGAAAGGAACTAATTAGGTCTTCTTACCCACACTGAACACCCTTTTAAGAGCTGGTATTGTCTAGATCTTACAAGCCTCTCAGCCTTAATCTGTGTCACACTTAATCAAAGACAAGAAACATAACAGTTACAGATGTTTTCATTTGACCAATAGTCTTTTGTTTTATTAGCTGTGAGGTTGGTCTCACGTTTCCTTGGATGTGTCATGTTAATTCTTGCCATACTGTATTGCACAAATCATACTGGGTTGCTGGATCAGTCACAAAGAGAAGTGGCTGTCTTAATTATGTGTAATATCTACATGGTCTTCCAGACATTTAACAGACTGAGACCTTCAACAACGGTGTTACACTGCCAAACTATGGGGGAAAACATTCCAGAATGCTTTGTTTTTTTTGGAATCATTGACAATTTCAGGAATAATAAGGGAAGCTGGTATCCCCTCGAGTTTTAGCTTTATTTTAATAACTTCCATAGAAAAGTATTAGCTTCAAAACTAGAGATACATGGATCAACTACACAAAGGGAACTCCTCTGCAGAGAATTTCACTGGTGCTTGGGTGGCACTTCATCAGAAGTCCATCCAAGGGATCTTTCTGTACTACCGCATACAACTACACTGCTACACAGTATTGGGAAATGGCTGTGCCGTAGGAAACATAGTTATTGGGCTCTTGCTGAGGGAATTCACTCCATTACACCCACCCAGCAGGAGCTGGATCCCCAGTACTGACTAGCCATGAGTTTTTAGGCACTTTCATCAGCTGAGAATTCCCTTCCCGCATCTTGCTGTGTTTCACAGCATTTTCCTGGGAGCAAAGCTATTTTGTTTGTCTTCTATGCTGCTTCTTGGGCATTGCTCCAGCAATGACAAAAAAGACCAGCTTTAGACAGCATCAAATGAGGTTATTTGCACACAACACCTAGCAGACAATAATTTGACAAAAATCAATGCATCCCTTATTTAAAGATACAGAACTGGTTTTAAAAGCAGATAAAAATCCAAACCCAGCAGCATTTGTTTACATAGCTAATGGGTATATCCCTCTGCCCAGCACTGTCAGATTTACTAACGGGAGAGCAACACTGTCCTTTTCAAATGACTGAATCAAATGAGTCAGCAGGGCAGGCCATTATGAGATACACAGAGAACATCTTCCAGTTGAAACACACAAAGAAGCAATGACACAAACACAGCACTCAGCACAAGTACCTGCTACATAAAGCGGAAGATCCTCATCTGATGCAGTAATTTCATCAAGAGGATCAACAACAAAAATAAAAAATAAAAAAATCCAAATGGATTCTGAGAGCTACTGCTCCACGCTGGTAGTAGGAGTCTAGTTAGAAAGGGGTGTCACAAGCTCAATCTTCCTTATGGTTGATTTGCTAGAGCAGCATAGAAGTTACAGCTTCTGAAATAGACCTGAATTGAGTCTCTGAAGGCTATAGTAAATTCTAACTGTGATTAAAAAGACTAGCCAAGGGCCCACATAAATATAATAGATATTGTGCTAGGTGCACTGTATGAGATGGGTATTTGAAAACACCTGTTTCCAGATCAGCAGCTGCTTTTTAGTAGTAATGCTTCCATTCTATGCTTTCAGGGCTCCTAGTCTTTTGGAGAACATACCTGTCATGACAGAAAAATTCTTGTTTAACACAAATTGAAAACATAAGGGTTTTATGCTTGATTAACAGAAAAGGAAAGAAAGAAAAAAAAAAAAAAGCAATGTGCATATATACTCTTGATGTATGTATGTTATACATCTTATATATGCTCTATACATATAAGGTTGTATACATGATTGATTACTCCAGGAAGACATAAATTTTGTGCTGAAATAATGCATATCTTCTGGCCACAGTCAACTGGAAAGTTTTGCATTTTAAATAAGAAGAAAAAATGAAATGAAATTAATTAAGAGGAAAAGAAATGGTGTTCTTGACCATTTTTCCTCAGAATCTACCTAATTTTACTCTAATTCACTTAAATGACTCACAGACTTGAAGAGCAGCATGTGCCGAACAGGGATTTAAATCAGTGTAATGTCAAAATCCTGTTTGACGTCATTTGTCAGAGTTCCTCTGCTTGTGTTGTCCGGAACTTGATACATTGTATTGATTCAATGTCCTTTGGCTGAATGTGCGACCCAGACTTTGGCTGGGAAAATCATTACTGTTTCAAATATTTTCTTCCTCAAAATCTTTCCTAGGAGGGATAGATTCCCTATTTTTTGCCTTTTTATTTTGAGCTTACCCCAAACTACCTTCTGTAGTTTTAGCTGCTTCCTTTTCTATGTTGCCGCTGAGGGAGATTTATCCTGACTGTAATTCTGTTTAACATAAGTTAATAATTACTTTTCTGGTAAGTCTCTAGTGCTGATAGGTCAAATGCCAGAATCCACTGCTAATGGAACAATTTTTAAACAGCTCAGAGTGGAATTCAGGTGTTAAACAAGAGCTCGGTCATACAGTCAACATGTATGCTTGTAAATTATACAGTTCCAGTTTAATTAAACAATCGCAGGAAGGAGTCATTTGCCTATGCTGCTACTGTCTGGGCTGTTTCATGTAAGCTAATGCTAGAGAACAGTCCTAGAACTTTAATGTACACATACGCATTTGTGCTACCACAAACCTCTACTCATATCAACTACATATTCACACCACACTCCAATACAGTTTTTAGGCTAAAAGCATGAATAAGGACTAAACTTGTGAGAAAAAGTTCATATAAACCTGGGCAGTACAAATGCTAAAACAGTATACAAAAGGAACATATCATCTACAGTTTTCTTTGCTAATAGGACAAAATATAATGGATATAAATGAATTAATAAGCTATCTTGCTATTATTTCTTGTGAAAGATCTAAAGCATCATAATTCATTAAGTAGTGAATAATATTGTGTTTCTTTAAATCTTTCAAGCAGACAGCAGAATTACTAAATGATACTAAAACAAGTTAACTGACAAGGACAGATTAAATCCAATTTACACAGCAGTCAGAAGTATTTCAGTATGCAACTGGAGACTATAAAAGGAATTTCAATGGCTATTTAAGCATATTGCAATTGAATTTTCAATTCATAAATCAAGAACAGGATGAATAAAGCAAGCAGATGTAGTTGGAAACAACCCACTCTAAGAAATAATTTAATAATATTTATTCCAGTTCTTCACCTGCCTGAAAGAAAAAATGACGTAGCACACAGGTAGAAGAGAATAAATGGAATGGGCACTTCAAAAATGCATCACAGCAAGATTTAAATTCTGTGCTCTCTTTTACCCACTGAAGCTCGGGAACTATTAGTTATACTGATTCACACTGAGGATGCTCCAACACTTGACCCAGAGCCCAGTAAGCAAAGCAGAGTCCTAAAACTGACTTCAGTGGATTTTGAATCAGTTCCAGTTAAGGAACAGTTGAAATGATGTGTAAAGCACCTTCTTGTCTCTGTTTGTTTCTTTAGGGGAAAAAACGAGCATGCACATACACGCACACAGAGATCAGAAGTTATCCAAGTCTCCTGTTAGATTTCTTGCTTTGTTCTACCAGCACAAAATCATGATGTGCCCAAAGAGTTTTCCAGCCAAGTAACACCAAAACATATGCATTACCATCTGGACAGGAGAATGGGTTCAGGACTCCCGTCTTGATGTCAGTGGATGATACAGCAGAGTAATACCCCTGGCGCTTTATGCAACAGTGTCTTGGCTCAGGAATGAGTCCGGTCAAAACCACGTTCTACATTCTCAGCCAATGAAACACTTTAAATGAGGCTGTAACAGAGCAAGACTGTACCGGGCTGAATGAAGAAAGACAATGTCCAAGGAACTAGGATACAGAAATGAGAACATTTGATTGTCAAAACTGACTCCCGACAGCATTCAAATATTGAAAGGAAAAAGATGCAGTATTTTTCTTTTGAATTACTACTGAGACCTAAGAAATACCTATAGGCAAAGTATATAATTTCACATGCCCAGGAAATATGCATTAATTTAAGAATTGTTATTTTGTGCAATTGCAGTTATAATGTGATTTAAAACATTGACTGAACTTCCAGAGACCAGATTCATGAAGGAATTACTTACATGGCAGAATAGTTCTTGTGGAGTGATACCAAGAACCTAGAAGACTGTAGGAACATATGGGGTTAAACTTCAGCTAAATGACTTCTCAGCTGATTTATTTTTGACAATGATAAAGTAAAAAAAAAAAAAAAAGAGTGAGATGATGCAAAATAAAATTCAAGGTTAAATAACACAGTAGCAGCATACATCTGAGAAGATTTCACTGCTGGAAAGAAATGTTCAAGATCATGGGCAATTTTCTCTAGGTGCAGTGGAAAGAGGAAGAATGAAAGAGAAGATTTTGCATGCTAAGCATAGAGTTCTGCAAGAATGAGGAGTTTGCTTTTCTCATTAGAGTTTTTTTCTTACCTTGTATAATTATGTTAATTTACTGACAAAATAGAAACTTCCATAAAAATAAAGTACAGTATGTGCCAAGTATTTGACCCTGAAGCTTGCCTGGATTGTGCAACAGTCATATAGAACTGGGTGATCTAATCAATTATGGTAGTCCATCTGAAGACCTCCAAATTACTTCTTAAAATCAAGATATTCTTTTCAAACTACGTAAGGAAATGACCAAAGAATTTATATTATTATCATTATTTAGCAACTCTGGTAATATTTCAGTTTCAAGGTTTCAAACTTTTTCAAAACTGCTTCCATAAACAGCCATGCATGTACATGTTTGTATGGATGGACAGAATACTGTACATTTCTGTCTGAAATTTTATGCATATCCATAGGACCAGAAGAAAAGCAACAAGTGTACCATGTAACCAGAGTACTATTTTCAGTCAATTCACCTCAGCAGCATTTACTTTACCTTGTTAAATTCCATTTCATATGAGAGACTCCCTATTCTCATATGCCCCTGCACTCAATAACATAAAGGGATATGTTTGCTTGATACCAACAGGCTGCAGTATAAAACAGAGGTGTGTTTGAAATTTCTTATAGGAGTTGTTGCGAGACATTTAGAACTGAAAACACTGACAATCAAAAGGCACAGACCATTCTCTAGAATATAATGATGTGACTTCATCCTGAAAGCCATGACACAAGAGGATGTAAGGTAAATTGTCCACAATTTAATATGTGCTGACAAGTTTTATGTATCATTAAAAATTTCACACAATTGCAAATGACTATTCATAATTAAAAAAAAAAAAAACTTTTTAACTATAATATTTATTAAACCAATTTTATGGTTAAACAAGTTAAAAAATCCCTACTCCCCAGTTATTATTTATATTCTGTCAATAGTGAGTCATGCTATTTAAAGCTACGAAAAACTAAGTGAACATCATCTAATGGAAATGTTTATTTCAGGAGTGCTATATTTAAAATCCAAAACATAAAAAATTCAGCAGGAGTCTTTCTGTTGAATTCAATTAAAATGCTCTTAAGTACATTTCTATTCATGCTGTATCTTTATGCAGATTAAAAGTATACATTATTCTTTCTATGCAGTTCTACAAGTTTCACTCTCATACGCAAGCACTTATTTAATATGTGCCTTGCATGCCTTCCACAGAAACTCTTTGGCTGCCCTCCTTTGTAAACCCCAAAGAATTTGGATTCCTTGTGCACTAAGCATGAAAGGATTTCCTTCTTATACTCCTCCAAGAACAGTTTTTATAGCTACTCCTCATCTTTATTGTGTGGGACTATTTGGTCTATTAGGTTGTCAAATTAATTGCTAGTTATTTTTTTTCATCATCTGTGTCCTCTGCTATAAGGGTAATTAATCTGTTAAGGTTTTCTTCTAGCACATATCTTCTCTTTTTTGAGTTTCTCATAAGTAAGAAGTCTTTGGCTGCCAGGGTACAGAATGATAAACAGATAAAATGTCAAGTGATTTAAACTTCCCATGATTCTCCCTAATACCGATTTCTGCCAAATATTTGCTTTTCCATTCATTTCTGATGAGAAAAATGCAAATTAATGGTTCAAAAATGGGTTCCTTTCCCAATCCTTACCAAGATTAAAAATCAGAGTAAAATCATTGACATAAAAACTTAGTTACAGTTAAAATGATGAAAAGAGTATTGATTCTATTTCTTTGTATAGTGTGTTAATTGTTGATTTAACTGAATTAGTTTGCTAAGAGTTCAGTACAACAGAATATTTTCCTGTCACACACAAAACAAAAGTGAGAAGAACTGCATTTAGTGTTTAGCCTTTAGCATTTAAATATATAGAGAATAATATGTTTTACAGGGAAAATGTTTATTTCTCTTGGCATTACCTCAATAATCTATAATATATAGTCTAATTCTTAATGACAAGTGTTCTTAAGAAAATCAGCAAAAACCACTGTTGATAAAGCTAGCAATAATTTACTAAATATGAAATCTAAGTGGTAACTGAACAAGGAAAAATGCTATAATATATAGCATAAATATATATATATAATGCTATTAAATTCCCATTAATCCCTTATAAAGTATTCCTCTTTCTCCCTGCTTATTGAGATATGTTGAATTGATCCTTCTGTACTTGTAACCTAGACTTCAGTTTTCAGCATCATCAGTTAAGCATTTTGATGTTTAATTCCTGAAAGTCTAGAGTACTCAAATCCAGCAAAGCAGTCTGTTACACACACAAACAGCTTTAAGCCTCTGATTAGTCCTAGAAACACTTATGAGCATAACACACAAAGTGTGAGATAAAGTTTCCATCTTTGAGTTGAGCATGCACTTAATTCAGCTTATTGCTGAATCAAGTGTGTCCACTTATCTGAGGATCAAATGTTAGGACCAAACCTGTAAGTACTGTTTCTACTTTAAGTCTTCTTTCCAGCCCTTTGTGATAAGACACAGTGTGGATGTAATGGGATTGTTAATAAATAAAATTACTTATCAGTGAGTGTAACTGTTTGAGAATTGCCATCTACAGCACAGTCATATTGTGAAGATTTTTATGACTAGTTCTTATTCTGGAGATTGGAATAACAGTTAAGGTTGAGTTCACTGACTTACATATAACATAAATCAAAGACCACCAGCTATTATTAAATAAGCATTTTTACTTGTCTACACATATATCCAAACTTTAATAGCCAATGCAAGTGCACATTGCTGTCTTACATTGAGTTTTTCATCCATCAGTACCCCAGTTCCTTCTCCATAGGACTGCTCTCAATTGAGTCAACACCCACACTGTATTCACGTTCGGGATTGCCCTGACCCAGGTACAGGACCTTGCACTTGGCCTTGTTGAACTTCATGACGCTTGCATAGCCACCTCTCAAGCCTGTCCAGGTCCCTCTGGATGGCATCCCTTCCCACCAGCGTGTCGACCACACCACACAGCTTCATGTCATCAGCAAACTGTTGTCTACCTTGACTTCAGCAAGGCTTTTGACACTGTCTCCCATAACAGCCTCATAGGCAAGCTCAGGAAGTGTGGGATGGATGAGTGGACAGTGAGGTGGATTGAGAACTGGCTGGATGGCAGAGCTCAGAGGGTTGTGATCAGTGGCGCTGAGTCTAGTTGGAGGCCTGTAGCTAGTAGTGTCCCCCAGGGGTCGGTACTGGGTCCAGTCCTGTTCAACTTATTCGTCAACGACCTGGACGATGGAACGGAATGCACCCTCAGCAAGTTTGCTGATGACACGAAGCTCGGAGGAGTGGCTGATACCCCAGAGGGCTGTGCTGCCATTCAGAGGGACCTGGACAGGCTGGAGGGTTGGGCAGTGAGGAACCTCATGAAGTTCAACAAGGGCAAGTGCAGGGTCCTGCACCTAGGGAGGAATAACCCCAAACACCAGTACAGGCTGGGGGCTGACCTGCTGGAGTGCAGCTCTGCAGAGAAGGAGTTGTGAGTCCTGGTGGACAGCAGGCTGACCATGGGCCAGCAGTGTGCCCTTGTGGCCCAGAAGGCCAAGGGTATCCTGGGGTGCATTAGGAGGAGTGTTGCCAGCAGGCCGAGGGAGGTGATCCTGCCCCTCTACTCAGGCCTGGTGAGGCCACACCTGGAGTGTTGTGTCCAGTTCTGGGCTCCCCAGTACAGGAGGGACATGGGGCTCCTGGAGCGGTTCCAGCGGAGGGCTACNTGTAGGTGACCCTGCTTAGCAGGGGGGTTGGACTGGGTGATCTCCAGAGGTCCCTTCCAGCCTCAACCGTTCTGCATGATTCTGTGATTCTGTGAAACTTGTTGAGGGTGCACTCAATCCCACTGTCCATGTCACCAATAAAGATGTTAAAATAGCGCTGGTCCCAATCCTGACCCCTGAGGAACACCACTCATCACTGGTCTCCACCTGGACATTGAGCCGTTGGCTGCAACTCTTTGAGTGCAACCATCCAGCCAATTCCTTACCCACCGAGTGGTCCATCCATCGAATCCACATCTGTCCGATTTAGAGACAAGAATGTTGCGTGGGACAGTGTCAAATGCTTTGCTCAAGTCCAGGTAGGTGACATCTGACGTTCTTCCCCTATCCACCAATGCTGTAACCCCATCATAGAAGGACACCAAATTTGTCAGGCACAATTTGTGAAGCCATATTGGTTGTCACCAATCACCTCTTTTTTTTACATGTGCCTTAGCATAATTTCCAGGAGGATCTGTTCCATGATCTTGCCAGACACAGAGGTGAGACTGACTGGCCACTAGTTCCCTGGGTCTTCCTTTTTTCTCTTTTTAAAAATTGGGGTTACATTTCCCCTCTTCCAGTCAGTGGGAACTTCACTGGTCTGCCACAGTTTATCATATGGGATAGACAGTGGCTTAGCAACTTTCCTCAGGACTCATGGATGCATCTCATCAGATCCCATGAACTTGTGCACATTCAGGCTCCTTAGATGCTCTTGAACTTGATCTTCTCCTACAGAGGGTGGTTCTTCATTCTCCTGGTCCCTGCTGTTGGATTCTGTGAAATGGGTGGTGTGACTAGAACACTTGCCAGTGAAGACTGAGGCGAAAAGTTGTTGAATACCTCAGCCTTCTTCACGAATGTCTCCTGCTAGTTGTAGCCAGGTCTTCTCTTTCACTCATCAGGGGGTACAGTTTCTTTTATCTTCCTTTGTTGTCCTCTGTGCTTGAAGAACCCCTTCTTGTTATCTTTTATATCTCTAGCCAAGTTCAGCTCCAGCTGTGGCTTAGTTTTCCTGATCTCCTCTCTGCACTCCCAGGTCATATGCCTATAATCTTCCCAGGATGTATACTCCTGCACCCACTGCCTATACATTTTGTTTTTGTGTTTTAGTTTAGCCAAGAGGTCTTGACTTACACAAGCTTGTTTGCTGCCTTCCCTGCCCCACTTCTTACATGTAGGGATTGAGAGCTCTTGTGGCCTGAGAAAATTGCTTTTAAATATCTCCCAGTTCTCATTTGCTCCATTATCTCTGAGGGCAGTTTCCCAAGGGATCCCATGCACTAGTGCCCTAAACAGCTTAAAGTTTACCTTTCTGAGGTTTAGGATCTAGAGTCAAATTTTTGCCTGTCCTGTGTCACTCAAGATTGAGAATTCTACTGGGACATGATCATTGCAGCCCAGGCTACCTCCAGTTTTGACAAAGAACTACTGTCCAAGTAGAGATTGGGAATATATGGAGAAATGCCAAAGGTTATGAACTGATCAGAAAGGCAGGAAGAAATATAGGGAGACATCCCCTACTGAGATACAGGAACATTTACATGGTTTGTCCTTAGATGGTAAAATATAGCTCCCCACTTAAGACTGAAGCATGGCCCAAGACTTGGACCTAGGCCTGTCTGGTACCAAGGAAAGAACTAAACCTGATTTTTAAACATACAGTGCTACAGCCACGATCTTCTAAGACTTCTCTTAATCTGAAGGTTACAGCAGAAATTGTTGTTTTATTGTCATACTCAAAGGTAAAATGTAGCCATAGTTTTTCTGTTCACCCTGCTTGAGGTTAATGAAAAAGGAATCATAAGTATTTTTCTAGATCAAGGTACCACTGGTCTTCAGATGCACCAGTCTCTAGCATGTGCTTTCTCCATGATTTGCTTCCTGGTCGGGGGCAGAAAGCACACTACCTATCCACTGCAGCAGCAGTGGGAATGGCAGTAGGGTGCAGAAAATAGCAGAATCAAGGAAAGACTTACTTGGAGTTTGCTACAACATCCCAAGGTTATTTGGGAGGATAAAGAGAAATCACTTCCTCACATAGAAGAAGAATTTTCTGTTGCTTAATTATTATTTTTGTGGCTGGATAATAAACATCACTGAGAAACAAACTAGGTCTGTAGATGCTAATAAGAGTATATGACTTCAAGACTCAACAACAGATGAGTCAATGTAAGAAACAAGGAGGCACAGAGTGATTTGGGGAACCCTCCAAGTGCATCAAGAAAACTCTGCTCAAACAATTAATATACTTTGAAAGAGTTTCCTAACTGTTAGAGAATATCTAAGTCACGAACTTCCTGCCAGGATGACTTAGCACTAACCGTAACAGCTTAACTGTTCTGTATTTACATTGTGTCTTTTTCTTTGTTTACTTTGCATCTATTTATTTTTGAATGCACAAAGCAGGAAAAAATACCTAATAGCAATGAACTACAGATATAGAGTTACAAAGAGTATAATTTGCACAATATTCAGCCAAAGCCCATTCTGCTTTGGACAAGTGCATGTCATAGTAATGTGTATACCATAATAAAACTATTTAAAGTATTTGCAGTATACATGTTTTTCCATTCTGACAGAATACAAAATGATTAAAGGCCTGCCTCTTTGGTTTCCCTCTTCCTTGAGCTTAAAAATGTACTAAATTGTTTCTGACTTTCAGGGATGCTGTGCATCTACAGTTCAAATCAAAATATGGATAGGTCTTCTGAAAAATCAGACACAGAGCACAATTTCATCCCACTCAGTACTTCAGTTTGATGCGAGACCTAAAATCACATTCTACAAAAAACTAGCTTTTATACTGTCTTACCTGTGGTGTCTTAATGGCTCAGCTGGGACCTCCACTGTCCTACCAGGAAGCTAGGGTGCACCGTTGAAAATCAGTAGTAATGCTTTGAGTAACTATTATTTCTAGACCCAATCTATTACTTGCCTTGGATTTTAAATTTTTAATCAAAAGTAAAAGTGGACAAATATAATGGACAAAAGATAAAGCATGGTTTACCTGATTAACTGTTCCACAAAAAGTGATCTTAACATAAACTGCTCGTGCGTGATTTCACTTTGTCTGCTTAAGTACAGCAGCAGCTACTTACTTCAGGAGTTGCACTTGAGAAATAAACTACATCAAAATCAATACCTTCCTCCAATACTGACAATATTTCTTCCAAAGCAATCCTATTTTACCATACCAGTGAAAATATACTATGAATGCAAAACCAAGTATGCAAGCATGCTGTTGCAGTATTTGTATTGATAAGTAAGAAGTGATTTTTTAAACTTTTAAAGGCAAAAAATTGTGGAATATATTGCTACAGTAGGACCAATCAGAAACTGAAAGTACTGTGTCCTTCATGCACTTGTGAAGAAAACTGTCAGTGAGAAACTGTGTTGCTTTAGACAACAGTACATACTTGTTGCTCATAGAACAGTTTCTGGAATGAAACATCTATGAACATATATAATGAACATCTATGTTCATTAAAATTTATGTTTCATTAGCAACGTGGCAAAATAATTTATCTGTCATTTTAGAACTTACTCTTATTAACACTGTTTCACTTCAAATCCAGTTTGTTCCCTGTGCTCATGCAAACTTGATTCCAGGAGTTTACCCAAAAGTAAGTATTATAAAGTACAGAAGTGTTTGGTGTCATGCACAGACTTTTCATTTCATTAATATGGAAAATCACACACTTTCATAGTACTGTTCAAGCATTATAAGATATAAGCATTAAAATATTCAATTAAGTCATACTTAGTTCTGCGTAAGTTTTCAATCTTAGAGAAAGAGGTAATTCTGTACAAAGAATTATAACAATCGCACATTTTTTTGTGAGTTCTAGCCTTCAGAACCAAAAAGAAAATCTCAGATAATCAATAAAGGAACAGGAAAAGAGAACAGAAGCTACAGTCCAGTGTCTTTCAAATGAGGGAGGCATATAGGTTTTAATAAACATTTTGTTTATATGGATTTGAAGTTGGAATCTCAAAACAAACTGACAACTTGGGAACGTGGTCCAGAGACTCTCCAGTTCCCCTCTCAATGTTATTATGGTAAGAAATATCCAGAGTAACAACACTATAAATTCCTCATTGGTGTTTAGAGACAGGGATGACTTATCATCCAGCCTTCTCCTACAATATTCCTATTCAGAAACCGTATTTAACATTTATGACAGACGTTTTCTATAAAGACAAATGGAAAAAAAAAAAAAGATGGCTCCCATATCTCTCTTCAGTCTCTGTGATTCAGACTGCCTAACACAAACACGGCACGTCTCTTGATCAAGAAAAGCAAAAATATAACTTTAAACAAGCTAAATCTTTGGATTAATTACAAATCACTTAGTAGAGGTTCTTCAAAACTGCTGAGAGAGGCTCTGGGACGTCTGCTTTTACACTGATTTTGATACATTTATAGATAACTGATCCAGGACTGAATTCTTCGTTACGAGAGACAGCTCATATCTTCCATTTACCCTGGTCCATTGTGAACATATTCCTTAAACTTCCTCCACTACAATTCTGCTTTCACTCAAGCATTCTGTTTGTTTGTTTGCTTACCTTTTACAGTATTACTTTTCTTTTCCCCTCCACTTCTTTTCCCTTAACTTTTTCAGCTGTTTAGCAGAATGCCCAGTACATGCTCTATCGTCATTTCAGTTGTGGATAAGGCCTCATTGTTTTCCACTCAGACACAGAAATGCTTTCCGAAAACAGTTTGCATTTGCAATATCTTTCAGTCTACTTCTGTATTAAAATTTCCCTTACTCATTGTCTTCATGTGGTTTTTCTCCTATAGAAATGACTATTGCCAGGTCTCCGGAGAGTGAAGTTGTGCCGCAGCACCTTTTTCAGCTTGCGTCACTAGAACATCACAGTCTGGAACTGGTTTTCCATCTTGCGGTTCACCCATCTTATTTCCTCTGCCTTCTCTGAATTCTTAGCAAGGAGATTTTTTTTCCTTTCTTAACTGCGGGGCTTAAGGGATCACAATATTGCAGTTATTTGTGGCTTGGCTTTCTCTCTCTTTCTCTCTCGTCTTACAATGCTGCTCTCCCACCAGTTGAAACTTCTAAGGTAGTTAGTTCTCTCAGCTTAAGAAGCCAAGAAAAAAGAAAGACGAAGATTGTTTTCTTTCTACTACTTTCTGTTTTCATTTAAAGGTATTAGAAGTGGAGTGCCATTGTTGCATCTGGCAGCTACAGAGATGCAACTATATACTAATTACCTTTGTAATCTACAAGTACAAAGAATAAAGGGTCTTTTTGCATAACTCCAGCTTGCCAGTGTGACCTCGCAAGACTGTTAATGCATTAAGCCTTTGTCAGTGACATTTATTCTACTCACTGAAGTGTATCTCTGCTGGAACAGAACTTGGACTTTTGTCAACTGCGTCATCTTATAGGACATTCCCCATGTTAGAAGATAGTAGGAAAATATATATAAGCACTTACGTTTTTTAAAATATATTTATCTTTATATACCGTTGTTATTACTTATGGATTACATTTTTACATTTTGGTATCTTCACAAGAGTCCATTTAAAGACATTCTACACCAGTTACTAAAGCAGGGCAATCCCTATGTCACAGAACTCCACAGCTATTCTGGTTTTAGTATAACTCTTGAGTTTGTAAATTATGATAGAATATGTTCCGTAACAATAACAAAGACATTGCATCTCATGCATGCCTGTCCTTTAACTAACAGTTAATTTTAAAATGCAGTGATACCCGTTTACTAAAACACTAACTATAATGCTTCTGAAGACTCTAATTTTGACTTGCTGACACAAAGAGACACTTAGCTTCACAAAGTTCATGGAGATAATACTGTCTAGAACTAATACAGCCTCAGCTGTTTTGGCAGCATTCCTATATTATTAGAAATACTCATGGGAGAACAGTATTAGGTGAATATCCAGTCCATGGAAAGTAAATACAAACACTAACTTCTGTAATACACTGAAGATGTCAAACAGGTTTTAATCTATCAATAAATAAATAACTATGAAATTACTTTTATGCAGCTTGAAAGCCTAAATATTGTTAACTTATTACTGTAAACTACCAAGAGTTCTTCTAGTATCCTGATGTTATTTTATTTTCCTATACAATGAACGCTACTGTGTTAACACAGCTAGATTACTTTAGGGTGAAGGGTAAACTCAGTTTGTTATTCTACTTTAAATATTAAAAGCTGTGGATTATAATCTTGTTTTCAAAAGACATATGTTCTGAAAATTTAACTGAATTATGTAGTCCACTTAGTTGTCTGATTGAGAATTTAAATTAAGGCCATTATGACGTCACCCCCAAATTTTACTCTCAATCAAGCTTTATTCTTGGAAATGCATCTACTCATATGTGCTCATTTATGGCAATAAACCCCTTTAAACTAGTCACATTCCTCTCTTGGATTCAGTGAGATTTGGATCACATCCTTAAAGATAATCAATTACAGAAACGAATGTCTAATTTTGACTAATAGAAAGAAGAGTGCAGCAGGGATAGTGCTACAGATCCAACCAGTCAGCCAGTAAGAAAGGCTCTGTTCTTTCACAGGGAGGAAAAGCATATACACTCCTCCTTAATGAATTGTGGGACACCGTTGTCATTTCTTCCAGGAACAAAATGCAGAGGGCACAATGACCGCTGCACCACAAATAAATATGAAAATAAAATGGGTTATCTTATCACCAAAGCTTCTAGTTTTTGCTTTGTAATGCTTGCAATCTTTAAAATGCTCTTTAAAACACCTTACATCCATTTTCTCTGTGAGGCACCAAATGTTGCCTAGGAAAGGGCCAACAATTTTTTCAGTCTGAAGATCATATCCTGAATTCAGATGAGCTGCAAATTATAATGAATTTAAGTTCAAAAGATAAGCACACAGCTATTCATTATAAGGGAATATGCATAGTGGAACAATGTTTTTCATGTTACAGTTTGTATTCCTTGTTTATAAATCAACTTGACAAGGTCAGAGGAAGGTATTCTCTCCTACAGGACATTAATATTTTTCAGAGGGAAAGGTTACATATTATGCTGCTTGTGGTCTTTAAACAAACAAACAAACAAACAAAAAAGTAAAAACTATTGGATGCAGAAAAACTGTGAAGTTTCAGAATCATTTATTTCTGTAGCTTTAAGAGGGCAGGGCAAAAACAGCATTTGCTGTAATTATTTTGACTTTCCCATACTTCCAATACATGCTGGTGTTGGAACAGATGAATAAAATATTTTTGCACCTGTCTCGATGGGGGAAACATCTCTTGGCCCATAACCTGGAGAGAATGTTTGAGAGGGCTTTAAACTGGGATTGACTGGGAAGGGGGACACTGAGGAGTATTAGGAACACTGAGGTAAAGTAAGGGGATAGTACCGCACTGTCTGAGGGTGGCAAGGCTAATAAGAGCATTTATGCTGCTCCAGGGAGCACTGTAGGTTCTGGAGCACATTTGAAATGCTTGTATATCAGCACACACTATATGAAGAACAAATAGGATGAACTGGAAGCTTTTGTCCTTCCCCAGAGCTATGACATCACTGGCATTAATAGACTTGGTGGGACGAGTCCCACGACTGGCGTGCTGGGATGGAGGCCTATCGGCTGTTCAGGAGGGATAGGTAGGGCAGGCAAGGTGGAGGTGCTGCATTGTATATAAGGGAGAGATGAGGCTGTACAGCCCTTGCCGTTAGGGATGACGTGGTAGAGAGCCTCTGGGTGAGGTTTAAGGGGATGGATAGCAAAGCAAATGTCATAGGAGTGTTTGCTATCAACCGCCCACCCAGGATGATGGCACAGATGAGCTATTCTATAGGCAACTGGGGGAAATCTAGGGATCAGCTGCTCTCGACCTTACAGGAGATTTCACCTGCTGCTACAAGTGAGTCTGGGAAACTCATAAAGTGTGTTGAATATAACTTCCTGTCACATGTACTGAGTGAGCCAACCAGGAAAGGTACCCTCCTGGATCTGCAGTTTGAGAACAGGGAAGGCCTTGTGGGAGAGGTGACAGTAGGTGGTTGTCTTGGCCACAGTGATCATGATGAAAAAGTGGAGTTCAAAATTTTTGGTATAAGGAGAAAAAAACATCAACACAGTTGTCATCCTGGACTTTAAGAGAGCAAACTTTAAGCTACTCAGGGAGCCAGTTAGCAGTGTCCCCTGGGAATCTGCTCTAGAGGGTTTAGGGGTCCATGTGAGCTGATCATTTTTAAAGAAACACCTTTAAACACCCCGGAGGAGGCAATCCCACTGTGCCGCTAATCAAGAAACCATGACAGAAGACCAGCCTGGCTGAACAGGAAACTCCTCCTGGAACAAGGCCAGAAAAATATATGACCTCTGGAAGCAAGGTCTGGCTTCACAGGGAGAGTACAGAGCTGCAGTTCACATCTTCAGGAAGAAAACAAAGCCAAAGCTCAGCTGTTGATGCTGGACAGTGAGTTGATGCTGGACAGAGAGTTGATGCTGGACAGTGTGGTGTCAGGCAACAAAAAAAGGCTTTTTCAAGTATGTCAACGGCAAAAGGAGGTCTAAGGAAAACATTGGAGTGATACTTGATTAAGATGGTCACCTAACAAGCAAGGATGAGGAAGAGGTGGAAGCATTTAATGCCATTTTTGCCTCAGTTTTTAATAGCAACGACAGTTCTTGGGCTCCTGAGTTCTCAGTTGGAAGACCAGGAGTGACGAAGCAGTGGCTTTCCACCTGTGGTCACCAAAATTGTAAGAAAACAGGTGTATCAGCTGAACATTCATAAGTCCATGGGGCCTGGCAGGATTCACCCCAGAATGCTGAAGGAGTCAGCATATATTTTAGCTGGACCACACTCAGCAATTTAGCAAAGGTCTTGGGGAGGTCCCTACTGACTGGCAGCTAGCCAACGTTATACCCATCTACAAAAAACACATGAGAGAACACCCAGGAAACTACAGAGCTGTTAGTCTAACCTCAGTGCCTGGAAACATTATGGAAAAAATTATCCTGGGGGGTATCGAAAGTCAGTTAAAGAATAAAGCTATTATCACGTATAGTCAATGTGGGTTCATCAAGGGAACATCCAGCCTTTGTAATTTGATCTCCTCTTAAGATAAAGTCACCTGCTTGGTGGATGAAGGGAAGGCAGTGAATGTAATCTTTCTGGATTTCAGTAAGGCCTTTGACACTGTCCCTCACAGTCTCCTTCTGGACAAATTGTCCACACTACACTGAGTGATGAACTACCTGATCAGCAGAGCTTAAAGAGTTGTAGTGACTGGGGCTACATCTGGCTAGTGGCCGGTCACTAGCGGTGTTTGCCCTCAATTCTAGAGCCAGTTCTGTTCAACATTTTTATCAGTGATCTGGATGCAGGAGTTGAATGCATCACCAGCAAAAAATACAGGGAGGTGCTGATGGCTCCTTGGAGGGATGAGAGGCCTTGCAGAGGGATCTAGATATTGGAGCATTGGACAATCATCAATGGCATGAAGTTCAACAAAGGAAAATGCCAGGTGCTGCACCTGGGATGAAGTAATGCCAGACACAGGTACAGTGGCTGGAGATCAGCTCAGCAGAGGTAATTCTCCAGCTATACTTAGCATTGGTGCAGCCTCACCTTGAATATTGGGTGCAGTTCTGGGCTTCACAATATAAACAGGATGTTAAGGTCCTTGAACACATCCAGAGGAGGGCAACAAAGCTGGTAACAGGGCTGGAAGGCATGTCCTGCAAGGAGAGGCTGAGGACACTTGGGTTTTCTTGTTTGTAGAAAAAGAGGCTCAGAGGCAGCCTCTTTGCTCTCTATGACTTCTTAAGGAAGGGAAGTGGAGAGGGAGGTGCCGGTCTCTTCGCCTAGATAACCAATGATAGAACATGCGGGAATGGCACAAAGCTGCACCAAGAGAGGTTCAGACTGGACATTAGAAAAAATTTCTTTACATGAGGGTGGTCAAACACTGGAACGGGCTTCCTAGTGAGGTGGTTGATGCCCCATGCCTGTCAGCATTCAAGAGGCATTTGGATAATGCCCTTAATAATATGCTTTAACTTTAATTAGCCCTGAAGTGGTCAGGCAGTTGGACTTTAATTAGCCCTGAAGTGGTCAGGAAGTTGGCTCAGACTGTGTGCTTGACATAAAGAAAACAAAAAGAACTGGGTCACAGATAGAAAGTGTTGGAGAAGCACTGGATCATATCTAATTTAAGATGCAAGTGAATATTATGTCTGTGAGACAGGGAGGTGGGAGTTACTGAAATGTTCTGAATGCCCATGAGATTTCCTGAAGGAATCTTTATTTTCCAGGCTGTGGAGTCCTGTGCAAGTATTGACAAAGTATGGTATTTAATTGTTTGGCCAACGCACCAGTTTAGCCCAGGTGGCTAGGTTATAATGGCCTTAACCCAATAAGGCCAATGGAATGATGCTCATTAACAACCATGAGCCTCATCTTAGGCCTTAGAGCCCTAAGGCTCCAGCTAACAGCTTAGAGCTTACAGCTTAGATTTCCATCTAGATAATTTTATGAACACAGGAATAACTTAAAGAGTCTGAGCAGTCCCAATGAAGTCAATGCAACTAGTCACTTAGACATTTACTTGAACTGACTCATACAAGAATTAAGGACTGAAACTCTGAGCATGTTAATTTTTGAAATAAGACCCTTCCTTCAAATAGTGTTCTTTAATAGTTTTCAAAATATTACTCTAGCACATCTTTTAAATGCTTTGTTGAATAAATATCAACTGTCAAACTGACAAAGTCTATTCTGAGCATTTTCTATTTGTGCTATATTTTTATATATTTTGTGGAGTAGGCACGTTTACTCACAGTCCATTTGGTTAAAGCAAGCTGTTTACATCTGCATTTGCTTAACAAATATTAAATTATATATATCTCTAGATACCACATCACTTATACCCTGTGGCTGCACAGGTCATGAACAGGAATTTACATTAATTTTTTTAGCCTCCAGGTGCACTGTTTGTTTGTTTGTTTGTTTGTTTTCTAAAATTTTATACTATATCCAGTGTCCAATTTGTTAATGTCATGAGAAGAAAATTATATAGTACATTTTGCAGAGCCCTGTCAAAAAGATTTAGAACAGTTTTTCCACAAACACTAGATTATTATGCTTTAATGTTTAAAAAACAGCGATTTTCTTATCAATATTCACATGCTCAATATTCATATGCTCAATATTCAGTGAGCAGTCACTTTACAGGAGCTGATATTATTTCAGGTGTTATTTTTCATCTTCTTCAAGTCTAGAATGCTCCTATTGCCTTTGAAAAGATAAATCACACAAACCAGTTGATCAAGATAATACCAATGCTTTGATTAAGATAATACTAATAATTAAAATAATACCAATGCCACTGGCTCAAAATTAGTAAGTGTATCCATACTCTTATTTTGATTAAATGTAGGTGTATAGATATGTACATAAATTACAGAGCAGCATAATATCTACTGAAATTTGTGTTAAAATCTGTTATAAAGTGACATTGTAGGTAAATACAAATTTTAAGTGAGAGAGAAGCAGGATGTTTGCAGCACCAACAGTAAACAACAGAACCAGTTGTTACTTTCACAAAACAAAACACCATTCCAGAATAAATAACAGTTCCCATAGATATTCTCGTGGTAATAATAGTTTCATTGTCTGTTAACAAAAAGTCAGTCATGTCCAACTAAAAGACTGCCATAGAAATTAAGAACTTTGCACACTGAAAAATAAAGGCACTAGTAGTCCCTTGATAGGTCGAACTGATTTATCCCATTTCCTCCAGCTCAGTGTTTTATTTTACTACAAGTTCCACAGAGGTCTACCCTACCTTCAATAGGGTAATAATCAAGTATGTCTAATAAGACAGAGCTCTAATCATTTGGTAAAGCCTGACCCACCAACAAATGTGCAGAAAGTTGGCTGTACATGCACAAGAACAAACTATTCCTTCAGCTAGCTAGGTTTCTTCAGTAACACCACCTAGAAACTGTATATTGTAACACATTAATATAAAAGTGGCCATAATTACAATAGCCTGTAGTGGCTCATCACGAAAATTCTGACCAAAAACACTAACAGAAAATGTTTTAAAAAGTCACAAAAATAATTTTTAAAGCTCCATAACTTTTCTTACCTAGTTAACATTTGGCACTATTAATTTAAAGAACTTCCTTCTGATCTTCCTTCCACATGAGTTGTGTTCATATACAACACAGTAAAACTTACTTTTAACTGTCAGCTTTATACGTCTGTAAACTCTGATAACAAAAACTAGAATAGCCATGAATTTATGTTACAGAAAGTATCTCGATTCCTGGAGCTGCAAACAAATGCATGTTCCTGTAATATTTCAACTGTTTTCAAATACTTGAAAGAAAAATTCAGATGGTTCTTTTTTAATTCGACTTTTCAAGGATTTTACAGAGAACATATTTCATAAAGACTGAACTTTTCCTCTGTTAAAGTCAGAGGGAGGTCTTCTGCTGACTTCACTGGAACATGAAATTGCATTCTTAAAAATAAGAATTTGGTATTTGCCAGAAAAAAATAACTTGCTTGCCTAATTCATAATCAGTCCAAAATAATTATCTGATTTCAAATGAACCTGCTTGTCCAGAATTTATTCCAAAACAGCAACAGTGCTATTATAAACCTCTGGGAAAACAGATGCCTAAATAAAGAGCTCCAGTATTGATCATCTGTGGGAGTCAATGTATGTATGTTGCTAAACCCTTTGATTTCAGTAGCATTTCACAACAGCAGACAACCTGGTCTGTGTGCTTCCTAATGCAAAATTGTAAATTTCTCATACTTAATTCAGTTATCCACATCCTATTACACTGGCCGTGGTAATCAACACAGTATAAGTTATACTCCAGCAATACAGGTTTGCAGAAACAGAACAAAGTTTAAGTACTTATTCAGTCTTCTATTTGTGTAGTAATTGGGCTTATCCTGAATGATGGGCCCTTTCAATGTGCGGTATTATAAATGTCGCAGTAATGCAAAGGAGTAGTCCTACTGACTAGAAGAAAAACAGTTCTTCTACACAAGTAGTTCTATCTGGAGAAAATGATGGAACTAATTTTTACTCAGACCAATGCAGCACATTTTAATATCAATTTTAGATATTTTTTTTTGTATTTATTTCATAACTAGCTTTATGATGTTACTTCTAGAACATCCATAGCCCTAACTAGCACACTACAAGCACAGAAGTTGCATTTCCTTCTCAAAATAGAGCCTAATTTTAAATAGGTCAAAAGCAGCAAGTCTTTAAAAAAAAAAAAAAAAAAAAGTGAGAGGGAGAGAGAAATGAAGGTGAGGGAAGCAACAATAAGTTCAAACTACTGTGTAATATAACATCAGGAGGGTAAGAGTCTTCAAGACTGATGATTCCAAATTTATTTATTTTTAAGCTTTATCAAGAAATCTGTTATTGCCAACTGGTATTCAAATCAGTTACCCTCGTTGGTTGGCTCAAGTGGGACTTCACACCCTTATAAAACATTTAAAGGCTTATATTTCTCTTGCCTGGGTAGAAGCACAGCTACTGATATCAGTAGCATTAAATGCTTGTTGGTAGATATAAAAAGAGATTCATTCTGTTTCTTGCGATTTTGTTCACAAAACTCTCCTCAGATCTCTGTCTGCTTTCAGTATGGAAAACAACCATCTGATTCTGATAAAGAGAATAAGCACATCCATGAGGCCTCCTACACACTCTAATGTAGGTGGATGCTGGAGCTACGTGGGTGTATGTACTGATGAGCTTTATACCTTGTTATTCTTCTTTTAATCTTTTTATTAATTTAATTAAGCAACTTCATCACATATTTTGGCAAGTGTTCAAAATACTTACACTTCCTTCAATTAAATGTACAGTAACCCAGACCTACTTACATAGTTAATTTGTATACCAGGCTTGACCCACTTAAATGGCATCAGCTCACTAGTTTTCCTTGTTTCAGTACAACTAAAATCAAACAAGAATGACACTGGAAAGATAAAACCTAACTACAGAATCCAAACAGATACTCATTATGTATGTATTTGAATATGAGTGATGCTTACTCAAGGAATGAGCTGAGAAGTTAAATTCCTCTACATGCTTGCTATTTGCCATGCAGAAGAAAATCACTGTAGAGCTCAAGAGAGGCATATCTACCTTCTGAGAGAATGACCTTTTGCATAAAGCATGTGACAGCAAGCTTCAGCCATCTTTCTCTCATTCATTTTAAATCAGTAGAAGCATATCTCACTACTGCATATTGAGCTTATGTTAGCAATGTATCTAGCCTCCACCTTAACAAGGAGGAGATATGAACCTGACAGTAATGTAAGTTAAAATAAAGAGATTTATGGGCCAAAAACCGGGGCTGCTAGCATCCCCGCAGCAACTTTGTAAAACTGCTGTACTCCAGCCCTCTCAAAGGGCTTAGTGCCTTAAAAAATATAAAGTCATGCACATATCAACAATGTGCAACAAACTCCCTGCATTCCTGCCTTTCTGCATTCACCACTGGTGCCACTTAACTTCTACTTGCAGAAGACTGTAGCACAACTGCAGTATTTCAGAAATTGCCCTTCCTGGTTCTTCACAAACCTGAACAGCACCCACAAGGGCTACTTCTCCCTTAAATTCTCCCTTGCCTATTTCAGCAAGTCCATCTTCAGATATGTTCTCTACCCTGACTTCGCAATGTACACAGTTATTACTGTACTTAGTACATAATCTGAATTAATCTGTTACCTAAATTTGTTGGTCTCCATCTCATGGCCAGTACTCTGGCATCACAGTAGATGTCACCACAGATACCAATGACCAGACAGAGAATTTTTTGTCCCTTTAGAAGTAGGATTAGTTTTCCTGCCTGAAAATAAGTTTTGTTTTGTTTTGTTTTGTTTTGTTCTGAACTACCAGCTTATGCTCAGCTCCAGACCTTGTCCTTCCACTTTCTGAACAGATGGCTCCATCTGTTTAAGACAGAAATCCTGCCTCACATTTCCAAATTGGTCTCACAAATATGGACATTTGGCTTAATGAGAATAAAACAAAAGAAAAATCATCCACTTGGTCTGATGACACGTGAGCATAGTAGCGCAATAGGAAAAGAATAAGCCCAAGAGATAAATTGATGTATTTGTGTGAGATTTAATTGTCAAAAACCTGAAGAAGCAAGGGTGTTTTCATTTGGTATTATCATGGAACACATCATGGCAGGGGTTAGGGATGGTCTTTCCACAGGAGAGGAAGAAAAAACAGACAGTAACAAAGGTTGCAAAGCACAGACTGAGCCAGAGATTAAAAAGATTAGCAGAGAGGTAAAAAAAGTGTGTTTCTTCAGACAAAGCAGCATCATGCAGAGAAATGTGAAATACCTCCATATGGCAGAAGAAGTAGTTAAGCCACTGTTTATCACATATGAAAAGTTGTGGCAGACCAGTGAAGTCCCCACTGACTGGAAAAGGGAAATGTAACTGCAATTTTTAAAAACGGGAAAAAGGAAGACACAAGGAACTACAGGCCAGTCGGTCTCACCTCTGTGCCCATGAAACTGTGCTAAAGCACATGGAAAAAGAAGAGGTGATTGGTGACAACCAATATGGCTTCACTAAGGGCAAATTGTGCCTGACAAATTTGGTGTCCTTCTATGATGGGGTTACAGCATTGGTGGATAGGGGAAGAATGTCAGATGTCACCTACCTGGACTTGAGCAAAGCATTGGACACTGTCCCACGCAACATTCTTGTCTCTAAATCGGACAGATGTGGATTCGATGGATGGACCACTCGGTGGGTAAGGAATTGGCTGGATGGTTGCACTCAAAGAGTTGCAGCCAACGGCTCAATGTCCAGGTGGAGACCAGTGATGAGTGGTGTTCCTCAGGGGTCAGGATTGGGACCAGCGCTATTTTAACATCTTTATTGGTGACATGGACAGTGGGATTGAGTGCACCCTCAACAAGTTTCACAGAATCACNTGGATATAAAACTCAACATGAGCCAGCAATGTGTGCTTGCAGCCCAGAAAGCCTACTGTACCCTGGGCTGCATCAAAAGAAGCATGACCAGCAGGCTTAGGGAGGTGATTCCCCTCCTCTACTCTGCTTTCATGCAACCCCACCTGCAGCACTGTGTTCAGCTCTAAAGCCCCCAACACAAGAAGTACATGGATCTGTTAAAGCGAGACCAGAGGAGGACCACAAGGATGATCAGAGAGCTGGAGCACCTCTCCTATGAAGATAGAGTTGGGGTTGTTTAGCCTAGTGAAGAGATGGCTCTGGGGAGACCTTATAGCAGCCTTACAGTAAAAGGGAAAGGGCCTAAAAGGGGTGCTTGGGGGTTACAAGAAAGATGGAGAGGGACTTTTTACAAGGGCCTATAATGATAAGACAATCAGTAATGGTTTTAAACTAAGTAAGGGTAGATTTAGATTAGATGCTAGGAAGAAATTCTTTACTATGAGGGTGGTGAGACATTGGAACAGGTTGCCCAGAGAAGCTGTGGATGCCCCATCCCTGGAAGTGTTCAAGGTCAGGTTGAATGGGACTTTGGGCAACCTGGTCTAGTGGAAGGTGTCCCTGCCCATAGCAGGGGGTTGGAACTAGGTGATCGTTAAGGTCCCTTCCAACCCAAACCATTCTGTGATTCTATGAGCTAACTTCAGTACCAGCAGCAGTGTAGCTGCATTAACACAGTGCTCTTCGAGGCAACATTCTAATTCACAACGAGCTGCTTATCACTGGCTTTGCTCCACTGATGACATCCTAGTTAACATCCTTAGATGGAGCTTAAAGTACCTTCTCACAGCACTGTTTTGTGCCATACAGATAATTACAAGGGGCTGAAACAGAAAGGGATGGGTTTTGAGACAACAATCTGACAAGCTTAGTTGCTGAACGCTACTTGCAGGGAAAACAGCAGAATCCATAAGTCGGAGTTATCTCCTGAAAAGTAAGTGTTGAATACCTTGGGTGATGTCTGCAGCAACTGTAAGCTGGCACAAAGAGACTGAAATCTTAGAGCTGTGCAAAACACTAGCAGCTGGGACGTGGTCAGAAAATTAAATGCAGTGCTGAGCAGTTACTTCTGAATGTGTTTACTTGTGCATTATGAACCAGACTCTCCTTTCTTAATTATAGTAACCACCTGTTTACCTGCCAAGTTGTGCTGTATAAGTATGTTCCTTAGGCATTAGTCTCCCTTTTCAGAAAACATTATCCTAAGGGTGAGAAATGAATACAGACAGCCAAAATTCACAAATGTTCAGACTTGTGAAAAGTAGGAGAAATTTATCTTTGAAAAGGGATCTGTGCATATTTGGTAGGAGATGATAGGTGATAAAAATCAATTCTATGGTTAAAAAGAGTAGCAAAATATGTTTAGAAAAGGGAGTGGAGACCTATGCACAGAAAGCCAAGACAATGAATATGCCAGGTAAAATAATTCACTGATTCTCAGACAGCCACATCATCTGAGTATGCAAGAAGCAAAACAGACAGTAAATGTTACTACAAATTGGTTTATATAAACCACATATCATAATGAACAAATAAGTACTGTGTAGCATATGCAAAGGATGTCTGACCTATATTACCCATGCTATGACAGAAATACTTTGGGTATAATACGGTTCTTACATTTGCACATATCTAAGTGGTGTTAGCGGAGATTTGTGCACGTCAGTCACAGTTGATATGTAGGGAATCAACAGCTACCTAGCAAAGTTTATGGATACACCACAAGCCCATGTGACAAATGGCTGAATCATAGTACAGACTGCCCCAAAACAACTACATAGTTGAGAGAGAGAGAGAGAGAAATTTGATCATATTGTCCTAATTGAAATACTCTGATGGTGTTATCAAAACACCTTATGGTATTTAGACTGCATTTCAAAGCCTGATTACAGCTTATGTACAGAAACCAGACTCTTTAACTAGATGGCTTAGAAATTGATAGAACAATAACTGCGGTAGGAAACTGCATAGTGCCAGCTGGTCATTTGAACTTTATATAGTTTTCTACACATACATTACATTGTATGCTCAGCTCCATGCTACCATAGTTATGTGGTTATTACCATCAGAACTAGTTAATTCCAGTTGGGCATGTTGATGTAAATTGCTGCCATACCTAAGACTTCAACACAGACACTCCCCCTTCCTCCCAATCTCACAAGAAAGCCTCAAAAACAATTGGTGAAACTTTACAGGCTGGGCTAATTAATCTCTGGCAATCCTAAAATCATTGTCAAGATCTGAATGGCAAGAAGATACTAAATCTAAGAAAATACTTAAGCAAATGTTTATACTTGTCATCAGAAGAAGCTTTAATAAAAGCTGAGCAGCTGACAAAACACTGCCTAGTATAGACAATCTGAAACACAAAAGCACATTAAAAAGAACAATACGCTAGTAGGTTAAAGGTGGGATATCCAATCTGCCATACTCAAATGAGTCACCTGGGAAAAGTAATGAGCAATGCAATAGCAAAATCTGCAGATGACACAACGTTGTTTCAGGTAATCAAGATTAAATGCTATGAGAACTATCAGTGGATCTTTATAAAGATAGGCAAATGGAGAGCAACAAATGAAATTCAGGATGGTGCTATTCAAAGTAAAGATGGCCTAATCTGAACTTTGGTTCTCAGTTAACTGTCATTCACTGATGATCATTCAGTTAAGAATCCTGTTCAGTATGTAATAATAGCCTGAAAGGCAAGCAAACGCAAGGACATTTGAAGAAATATTATGAAATTTTTGCAAAAAGCAGCACTCTGCTTTCACTTCCAAGGCCCTGTTCACTCCTATTTACTCTAAAACAGAAAGAGCTACAGAAGAAACAGAGGAAGCTCAGCAAAGCCTCATCTTTTTAGCGTCATACTTCCTGTGTGGGCCAAGTGACAGCTTTCAGCAAGGACTTGTAAGTCACCTGCAGAACTGAGAACATCTTTGGATTTGGATGCATTGTTAAATAATGCACACAGTGATCCATTGCTCTGGACCACAGTAGCCTTCTTCCTTTGTTTCTTTCATTTAACTTTTTCCCATGGGCTCCACTTCTCTAACACCATTTTACAAATGCTGCCTCTTTGCTGTGCCATTTCTCCCTTGTCAAAATGTAATGTACTGTACAGACAGCACAGTATTAACACTTTCAGACCGCACACTTGAATTGTGGGACTATTCTAGCTTTGTCTGATTCAAATAAATGCAAAGAATTTCCAAGGGTTCTGTAAATTCTGAAAATTATTTAAAATTACAAAGCCAAAAACATATCATAAACTGATCCCCATCTTTCCAATCTATATCATGTAAAAACAGCTTTCTGTACCACAATTCGCCCATTTCTCTTCAAAAGCAAACTTAATTATGAGGGATCTGTAAAGTAATGGCTATATTTTTCACATATTTCCTGCACAATAATATACAAAACTTTTTTACTACTTTACTATACTATACTATACTATACTCTACTATACTATACTACCTATACTATGCTATACTACTTTACTATACAAAAATATAACAGGCATTCGATTTTTTTTTTTTTATGAAAAAGATGAAAAAAAACTTTAAGCAGATAATTTACACAACTGAAGGTATGCCTAAGATTTTTCTTCTCTACCATCATCCCCTCCTAAACAAAGAAGAAAAAGAATCTTCTTAGTAAGAAAATAAAACCATACTCTTCCTTTTTCATAACCTCATCCTTGAAAGCTCTAAAAAAAAAAAAAAAAAAAAAAAAAAAAAAAACACACAGCAAAGTCTTCTCACAGTCTCTTTTACACTGTGTAGAACAATAGCAGCTGGGATATTTAAGAAAATCATGATATAAAGAGCCAAATAAAAGTAAACAAAGCCAGACTTGCTGAGGCTACTCATGCCACCTTTATTTCTCTCTTTATTTCACTCTTTATTTCTGACCACCAAAGTCCCAGGGGACAAAGAGACTAAGATGTCCGTTGATAACAGGTATCTGGGAACATCAATACTGCGGGCTTCAGTGGAACAAACAACAAGAGATCTGGGGCTCTTTGACATGACACTCATAATGGTTTTGTTTTCTGATGCTTGAAACTGCCTTTTTGAAGTAAGCTTTATGTGACTCCCACCAAAAAAAGTGTTTGGGCTCTGCTCAGCATTGGAAAAGTGTCAGCTGCGCCCAGGCTGTGGAACCACATTTTACAATTGTGTATGAACTGGAAATGGTACAGCATGGAGTAATAATAATTAGAAATCTAGATAGCATGATGTGTGAAGAAAGATTGTTTAAGGAAGAAAAGAGTGAAGGTGAAATCAGAAAACAAATTATAGATACTCTGATAATGGAAGAGAAAGTGAAGTCAATCGTCTGTGCCTTTGGTGAACAGCAAAAGAAGCAATTGTTTTAAGTTTCTGGAGCAGAGATTAGGTTTAAACAAGAGAAAAGCCTTCAACCATTCCAGAAAACTTTCTAACAGTAAGGACATGTTAAGGTCTGAAACAAACTGCTTGACAGGCATCATCAGAGGTCTTTAAAAATTGATTAAACAATGTGAATGACATGTTATTAACTATGCTTTGCTCTGGCTCATATGACTGTCACTCTGCTACTAAACTGTAAGTATTCAAGACCTCATTTTTGCCATTGAAAAATATAAGAAAGAGGTGATAATTAGAGAAGTAGATTTGTTCAGCAACAGCCTGAGTAGCCAGGACTTCACATGTTATAAATCAACGGGGCACAGAACATATGAGATGACTGGCATCTTATTAAAAAAAAAAAAAATAGACTACTGACAAAGTCACTTTCAAGATGCCACTAAAGAAACAGAATAGTAAATGTGTGATCCACAAAGTATTGTCATAAAGTTTGCTAAGATAGAAAATAAAGAAGCAGAAATAAGTGGACTTTTTTTTTTTCCTACTGAAAAAGTAAGCTGATCAGTATGAGATCAAGCTGTTTGTTTCTTTTTAAATACAACTGAAAGAAAACTGGAACAAAGGCTGAGTAGTAAGCAAGAAAAAACTGCAGGTGCTTCAAAGTTATTTAGGGTGGTCAAGTCCAGACAGGAGTGTAAGAAGTTTACAAGAGAAACCTAAGCAATCACCAAAATGGCAAATGAAACTCAGTGTTAGTACATAGAAAATAACCCACATTGGACAGAAGAAAAAGGAAGAGTATACTTTCATCATCTTAAATTAACTGTGTGAACCTGGGAAAAGAGTCTGGTATCACTGTAGAAAACTCATTAAAGACCTCAGCTCAATGCTGAGCTGTGGTAAAAAAGCAGACATGATGTTTTGAAGGATAAGAAATAGGATGGTGAATAATACAGAAAGTATTGTAATGCCATGATATAAATCAGTGGTGGAGTCTCAACTGGAATGCTGTATGTGCTTCTGATTACCCAGTCTGTAAAAGGATGTTACAGAACAGGGCAGGATTCAGAGAAAAGCAATGCAAGTGATCAAAGGGCTGGAAACCTCATATGCAATAATCAGGATGAAAAAAATTTACTTAGCTTCTGAAAGGAACAGACTGTCAATGACAAGTTTGCACTATGATGAATTATGGAGAAAACAAATAAAAGTTTCTCTTCCCTCTGCCTCATGACACAAGAACAAGGTCAT
This sequence comes from Anseranas semipalmata, assembly GCA_013399115.1. Taxonomy (NCBI): domain Eukaryota; kingdom Metazoa; phylum Chordata; class Aves; order Anseriformes; family Anseranatidae; genus Anseranas; species Anseranas semipalmata. The sequence continues at coordinate 56,474 of VXAA01006095.1, forward strand.
TAATTGACATGAAAATATTACAAATTTAAAACTGGTAGGAGATATTTCACACTAACACATCATTTCTGTGTATAAAGCACAAATGCCATTGGAGCCAAGTACTTCTACTCATTCGTTTTCTTCCTTAATACTATAAAGTAATTACAAACAAAATTAAAGAAGAACAGAGTGCTAAGAAAATTTGGAAGGAACAATAAACCAATTAGGAATAAGGAGTACGCCAAGCCTATGAGACAGACTACCCTCTGCTTTACAAGCAACTTCTTGTATTTCCTCAGCTACCTGACAATGGCCAGTGTTGACTGAAGCTTCCTGATCCAAACAGACCTCAAAACACGTCTTACTCTGGCCCCTTCCCTGTGTCTTTCAGAGGAGCAAAGGAGTGATGTGCATTGTACATCACTGCAGGACTCCTAGAAATCCCAGTAAAGGAGACAGCTAACAAAATGCCAGCGAATGACAGTTAACTGAAAAACCTTTAGGAAATGGACCACCACGACTGCAAAGAACCAGTGAAAAGATTATCAAAACCTGCTCATCAAAGCTGAATTTAATAAAAACAGAAATGCTAAACCAAAGTTGCTGACCATGGAAGGAGGGAGGATGCCCTGAACACAACTATAAAATCTAGACAAACAGGAAAGAAAAGTAGCTTTACTAAGGCAGAGGTGTGAATATGCAGTTGGCAGAGGTTAAGCCTAGGTAAAGAAGCTCATTCTAGGCCTCTCATAGCATTAACCAACCTATTTAAAGGTGAAAAAGTAGTAAATTATGTTTTGTATAAAATGGAGCAGCTCTGCATCGCAGCAAAGGTGTGCTAGCACAAGCATCAGAAAAGACACTTACTAGCTTTAAAGCTGAGTTAAATGTGTTATAAACAGGCGGGAAAACAGGAATGCAGTCCAGAAAGCTACTTAAAGAGTGACTTCAGTCTGAGACTCCATGAAGGCATTTAGAAAAGTAACATATTTCAGTGCATACATCTGAGGTATTAAAAGAGTTTTATGCACAATCTAGTGGCCTTTATTCTCTAAGTGTCAGAATGAAACATATACATCTCTCATCTTCCACAGTGAGTAATCTGGGACTTAAATTCAAGGGGATGTCTTCAAGGACATGAACAGGAGTTACAATTTTAGATCCCACAGATTTTCAATATAACTTGTAATTTCATATGCAGCTTGGCAAATGTCCTCTTGACAAGGCTAAGATTCTTTGGTTCTACAAATGTGTTCCTTGTTTGTTTATACATATGTGTGTATATATATATACATATATATAGGCAAAGTAAATGTAGATTTTGGTGTTAACCAAAATACTTAACTTTTGGTAGTATTTTTTTCTTTACATCAGAGGGAACATCAAATAAAATACAATTAGCTACAATTATTTTTCATGACTGTCATTAAAAGAGTCCCAAATGGATAGATAGTTCTATCTGATACAGAAAACCTTTTTTTTGTTCTGATGCACTTGGCAATTCACACAAAATGAAATGCGTGTGACATTCAGGTGACGTCAGAGCCAGCACATGGCAACAACATAAAAGCCATATATGGATAAGGAGGCAGACTGCCGCCTTCTACTGCGCAAGGATTTATGACAAAATCATACTGCGGGATTTGCATGACTAAAATTAGGCAAAAAAATATTCTCCATGAAAGAAAGGCATGGCAGTCTATAACCAGTAGCCAGAGGCAGCTTCAGACGTGTCAATTCAGCTGTTAAAAGAATGTGCCAGTCTCACTGTTGGAATAGTTTCCACACTTAATATACAGAGCGAGTCATTAAAAGTGAGGGGGAGTAACATGAAAGGGTGAGGCATATGGCACACAGTGTGCTACCACAGCATACCATATATTCCAGATAATAGCGTGCATTGGAAAATCCATTTACACTTTCACTGCTGACAAGCACAGCTACTGCCAATTAACCTCTCTCTCCACCTCAGCCTCAGCTTCTGTTTCAAGGTAAATTCCTGGCCCTAATGAGTCAATGGGAAATGTGCCATAGAAGTTAGTAGGAACAATATTTAGTTGTTCAGGATTCTGCAAGTGTTTATATTCCCCTAATTCACTTATGTATGCTTATTACATATCTTAATACATACTACTTGTTTCACCCCTCCACATTACTGTCCTCAAGTTTTTTGATTAATTTGGAATAGTAAAGTCTGGAACATTCCACCACCCAGATTACTATCAGATTCTAGAAAGGTGGGCAGGTGTTTAAGAGGCAGAGCTCCTGTCTAGGAGAACACCTCGTTTCTAGCTCCAACCCTCCTTTGAGCTTTGTGTGAGCAGACTCCCCATAAAATGAACAAAGTGGGGCAAAGCCAACACAGCTACTGCAGGCCTGTGTGGCACGAGTTTGAAGTTGACACCACAGGTGAAAGATTTGTTGAGTGCAATGACATGAGTATTGCCATGGTTCTGGGCCTAATCCTGCTGCACAAACATCAATGCAAACTTTACCATCCACTTTTTCTGTAAGAAGATTTGACCCTGGATTACAAGTTACATCACACTTCTTTTCTTGAAAAGAAAATAGAAAGTATTGTTAATTCATAAATCACAACATAAGTAGTCTAAAGAATTTAAACAGATCAGTTACAAAAGTATATGAAAATATACTCTTCCATTCCAGAGGAATGGAAGGAAGAGGAATGGAACACTTTGCTCTTCCATACAAGCATTGTATGGATTCATGTTACTGACTGATTAATATTGATATTCAGGAGCTACACACACCACTTAAAAGTATTCCAATGCAACAATAGATATCTTCAATCCATTACCCAAGAAAGTAGGTCTGAACTCATCCAGGAAGAAGGGAAAGAGATCATGCAGAAACCTGTTTCAGTTCTGAGACTGTTTGAATGTATATTTTGTTATGCATGTAAAGGATCTGGATGAACTTAGAGCTACTGAATGAACTCTGAAGAAATTGCTGATACATATATACAGAATTCCTGACACAAACAGGTAAGCACAATATGAAGTTACATAGAATAAATTTTAACTTACATAATCTATCTCTCAAGTGTGGGACAATTTAATTTTGCCAGAAATAAATGTTAAAATATTCCCTTTGAACAAATTCCACCCCATCTGACTATTTCAAAGGCCATCTGTACCACACTTCCTCAGACTGAATAGTCCCATTGAAGAAAATGACACCATCCACACATTATGGTACTATTTATATAAGGAATGGTATGACTCAGTTTGGTCTGCACTTTTTTTTACTACATTTAACCATAAATCTTACTCATGGAAATACAATTGCGTGAGCTTTAATTTCTTCAACAGAAAACAAAAGTACTTATTTTATTGCAGTTAGTATGTAAAAGACCACAGGAAATCTACCCACTACAAGATGTCTTTCAATGACTCTACACATCTTCATATTGTAAGAGATATTTTTAATTAATCTCCTGTGTGCAATTCTGCTATTTTGGGAACATTAAGTTAAGTGCTGATATTCAAAAACAATCTGTCTTCTGGATAAAGTCTGTGGTTCTTTAGCAGTCCATAGGTGCTAGGCACATTCTCTAAGCAGGAATGAATTTTCTTCTTACATCATAATAGAGATTATGGGGGTGAGGGGACCAGATAAAAGATCCAAGGCTATAGTGTAGAATTGTAGAGATTGTGTGATGAAAGCTCCAGTGCATAAATGAAGGTGGGAGAAAGTAGGAAAGGAGGAGAAATTCAGGCATATTTCACTGAGTCATAGAATGATTTGGGTTGGAAGGGACCTTAAAGATCATCTACTTCCAACCCCCTGCCATGGGCAGGAACACCTTCAGGTGGCAGGCGACACTAGGTCGGGTTGCCCCATCCAACCCAGCCTTGAATACTTCCAGGGATGGGGCATCCACAGCTTCTCTGGGCAACCTGTTCAATGCCGTAGGACCCTCACAGTAAAGAATTTCTTCCTAATGTCTGATCTAAATCTACCCTCATTTAGTTTAAAGCCATTACCACTTGTTCTATCACTACACTCCCTGACAAAGAGTCCCTCTTTAGCATTTCTCTGGCTTCAACCTAGGAGAACACATATGTGCTAACTCTAAGATAATGTGCAACTTAAGTGACTTCAAGGATGCAAACACCAGCTGTGTTTGTTGAATCAAAGCCCACAAATGCAGGCTGCCGTTTGTTTTGTTCATGACAAACATTTGTTATAAAAGGAAAATGGAACAAATAGCAAACTTGACTGAGTCAAGTGCAAAGTTTGTATACCTGTTGCTTGTGCTTGTTTTGGTAATATTTGTTCCATAGAAGTTCTCCAAAATTAAATGTTAACAAAACCATGCTAATAAAAAACATTTGTCCAAATAAGTGGGACCATCAAAACACATTCATATTACTTAAATTAGCTAACTCCTTTATTGTATTCATCTAACTCTTTTAGTACAGGGACACTCATCCTCAGTCCAAGCCATCAAAAGAGAGAATAAATTAAAGCAGCACAGCAGTCAAGTGAAACAATAATCTTCTAGCAATGCCAGTCAGACCCAAAACAGCATATTAAAAATGAAAAGAAAAGAAAAAACAATCATTCCTTCTAGGTATAAACATGTTCAATGACTTGTAAAATCTTTTGTACCGCTGTGGTTGCTAATAATGTCACCAGCCACAAAAGGCATCTACACAGTACAGGAGATTTATGACCAATACCTTAATCATAACTGAGCACAAAGGCAATCAAGGAAATGAATCATATGATTTAAGCTAGAAGTGAATGTCAACAGTTCATTTCTTAAAAAATAAGAAATAAAAAATAAAAACCTTTTACGCAGCATCTGCAGCATCTTCCATATTTATCATATGCTACAATGGTTTATAAACAAGAGAAGCATATATCAAGAATGTTGGCATACAGCTTTAAGAATATCAAATATATCTCTGGAATGAGGTCCAGAGCCAGACTAAACGGACATCTTTATGTTCAATTTAAGCCTTTGTGCTGATCCCTAGTAAAAATCATTCTAATGAAGAATTTTAAGATGTTGCTTTTTGCTTGTTTGTTTGTTTTTCCTATGAGAGAATTCTGTTCCAACAGGATGCTGATGTTGAAATCTTTGTCCCACTAAGATTAACTGCTGTAGCTGCTGTCAACTTCAGTAAAACTAGCGTTTCAAACACAATTTTTTGTGATGATGTTTTACCCATCATCAAATATAGAAAGATAACATAAATAATGGCTGTTACAACATCACAGGCAAACATGATGATTTCAGAAACCTAGATTTTAAACTGTAGTTGTAGCCTTATAGATGCACTGAAGCCAGAAAAAATCCCCTTAACTATAGGTCTTTTTGCATCTTGAGAGGAAAATGTCAATTGTTGGAACAACAATCTTACATTTCAATGACCACACACACAAATGTCAAAATGGTAATGTGCTCTAGGATTTAATGACCTTACCTTCTTAAAAGGCATAAAATAAAGCAGAGTGATTTTCTGCTATCAAAGAAATACCTAAGAAAATTCTGAAAGACTATTTTGCTGTTCTTTCTTCCACTGAATAGTCTAACACGCATTTTAGTTCCAGCTGAATCTATGCCACTTCATATGCATGAAGCAATTCAACATAATTTGGCAGTGGCAAACTGTCCCAAAGAATTTACACCAGTTGATATTGAACAAGATGAACAAGAATTCAGGTCTTGTACATAAGTTGTTTTTTGCAGGGCCAGTATAACTTCATGAACTTGGAGGCCAGGAGGGCCAACCATACCCTGGAGTGCATCAGGAATGGTATTGCTAGCTGGTCGACGGAAGTGATTGTCCCACTCTGCTCTGCACTGGTGAAGCCTCACCTCGAGCACTGTGTGCGGTTTTGGGCACCACAGTACAGGAAGCACAAAAAAATATTGGAGAGTGTCCAAAGGAGGGCAACAAAGATGGTGAAGGGTCTAGAGGGGAAGATGTATGAGGAGCGGCTGAAGTCCCTTGGTTTGTTCAGCCTGGAGAAGAGGAGACTGAGGGGAGGCCTCAGGGTGGCCTGCAGCTTCCTCATGAGGGAAGTGGAAAAATAGTACTCACGATACAAAGCACTAGGACTCTGTGACTGCAGTCATAAGTAATACAGTTGGACTTGAGTGAAATAAGAAAAAAGAATCTGCTTTTACTATCCTATCTGTTTCTGAGTATCACTAGTTGCCTGCAACTTTGTTCTATAAACTAACCCTACTGATTTTTCTTAGTTGCAAGAATAAACTGGAGTTCAATGGAATCAACTGAAAGCACTGTATTTATGGAAATGTTTAATTCATTTAAATGTTTATCTTATATAATTTGTTTTATGTTTTAAAGACTCATGTTGTGCAAACCAAATGAAAATTTATTGTATTTTAGGTTTCTTTCAAAGAAACTGGAGAATGGGATTGATTTTGGTGTGTCTCAACTAGCTAGCTGTCTGATATCTATAGCTCCTCTTTTTCTTTCAGTCTCTTTCTTCTTCTTACTGCTGTTTCCCTGCTGAACTTGGTTTAATTTTCCAGCTGGGTATTTTTTCATTTAATTTCTCCCTAGCAGCTTTCACAAAGCTGCAGATACGTAAAGAAAATAGAAGGAAAAGTGGTGGGTTTGTTTTCTGCAATGTGTTTTTCTGAGAAGAGTTTGCAAACATTAATCTTTTTTTTTCAATGAAAAAAAATCCTTTCCTGATCATTGTTGGAAGACAACAGTGCCTCATCACTGTGACTAAAACAGCACTAAACAATATTGCCTTACAAGAGAACTTGGCTTTTTTATGCTTTAAGCACCATAAAGATATTATTCATGAATCAATGACAGGGATTGAGTTTCAGCTTTAACTTGCAAGCCTATTCCAAAGAACAAAAAAGGGAACAGAATGGGGAACTTTTTGTATGGACATGTCTTCTGGCCAGATATATTTTTTTTTTCTTTCTCTCTCTCACCCTTGAGGTTAACTCTCTGTGTGTGCTTTGGCTCTTGTTTTCAACTGCTCGTTCTGGAGAAACAAAATAAAGAAAAAAAAAAAAAAAAGAGGCTTAAAGAAGCATACTTTTGACCTGAAGACAGCTACTATAGAGCTTCCAATTTTCACCATACTAACGAACAAAGAGACTTCATTGAAGCACTGGGTAATAAAATGAAATAATGGAAAATGAGTCTGTGAGGTTAAAATAATTGTAGTGATACGATATGGTAAGGACTATGCCAAGGCACAAAGGGACGATTTGTTCTTAGTTTTTGTTTCCAGTGTCCTCTGTTATTAAACACATCTCACCAACACATTACCTCAATATCAAAAGACAACATTCTTAATGTCTGTCCTGCATGAGGTGATGCTGATTCAAATCTTTCATATCATAGAATCACAGAATATCCAAGTTGGAAGGGACCCACAAGGATCATCGAGTCCAACTCCTGGGTCCTCATAGGACCACCCCAAAAATCAGACCATGTGTCTGAGAGTGTTGCACAAACGCTGCTTGAACTCTGGCAGGCTCAGTGCTGTGACCACTGCCCTGGGGAGCCTGTTCCAGTGCCCGACCACCCTCTCGGTGAAGAACCTTTTCCTGACACCCAGCCTGACCTTCCCCTGACACAGCTCCATGCCGTTCCCTCGGGTCCTGTCGCTGTCACCAGAGAGCAGAGATCAGCGCCTGCCCCTCCGCTCCCCTCGTGAGGAAGCTGCAGTCCGCCATGAGGCCTCCCCTCAGTCTCCTCTTCTCTGGGCTGAACAAACTAAGGGACCTCAGCCGCTCCTCATACATCTTGCCCTCTAGGCCCTTCAACATCTTCATAGCCCTCCTTTGGACACCCTCTAATAGTTTTATGTCCTTTTTATACTGTGGCACCCAAAACCACACACAGTACTTGAGGTGAGGCTTCACCAGTGCAGAGCAGAGCAGGACAATCACTTCTCTTAACCAGCTAGCAACGCCATTCCTGATGCACCCCAAGACATGGTTGGCCCTCCTGGCTGCCAGAGCACACTGCTGACTCATATTCAACTTGCCATCAACCAAACCCCCGCGTCCCTTTCTGTAGGGCTGCTCTCCAGCCTCTTGTCTCCCAGTTTGTACATATAGCCAGGGCTGCCCCTTCCCAGGTGCAGAATCCAGCACCTGCTCTTGTTCAGCTTCATATAGTTGGTGATTGCTTAGCCCTCTAACTTGTTAAGATCTGTCTGCAAGGCCTCTCTACCCTTGAAGGAGTCAACAGCTCCTCCCAATTTACTGTTATCTGCAGTCCTACTTAGTATACCTTCAAGTCCTGCATCCAAGTCATTTATGAAAACATTAAAGAGAACTGGCCTTAAAATGGAGCCCTGTGGAACTCCACTGGTGACTGGCTGCCAGCCTGATGTAACCCCATTTACTAGAACCCTTTGATCCTGACCCATCAGCCAATTGTTCACCCATTGTATTATGTATTTATCTAGCTGTATGCTGGACATTTTGTCCAGAAGGATACTGTGAGAAACAGTATCGAAAGCTTTACTGAAATCCAAAAAGATTACATCAACTGATTTCCTTTGGTCAACTAGATAGGTGACCTTATCATAAAAGGAAATGAAGTTTGTTAAGCGGGATCTTCCCCTTGTGAACCCATGTTGGCTGTAACCAAAGACTATGTTGTCTTTCAGGTGTTTTTCAATAACTCCCAGAATATTTTTCTCCATAATTTTACCAGGTAATGAAGTGAGACTGACAGGCCTGTAATTACCAGTGTCTTCCTTCTTGTCCTTCTAGAAAATTGGAATGTTTGCCAGCTTCCAGTCAACAGGAACATCTCCAGATTCCCAAGACCATTGAAAAATAATTGAGAGACGTCTCGTGTTCACATCAGCCAGCTCTCTGAGCACCTTGAATCCCATCGGGCTCCATAGACTTATATGCATCCAGCTGGAACAGCAAGACCCACCCAAGTTTGGGGTTGGCTGGGAGTTTATCATTACCACAGCCACGGTCCTCCAACTCAGGGCACCTGGGGTCCCAGGGCCTATCATTGGTGTTGAAGACAGGCAAAGAAGGCATTAAACATCTCTGCTTTGTCTACGTCCCTGTTTGTAAGGTGACCATACTCATCAAATAACAAACTACTATGGTTTTCTCTGGTCCTACTTTTGCTGTTAACATATAAAAAAAAAAAAAATTATTTTCCCCCATAGTCCTGGCCAGCTTCAACTCTAATTGAGTCTTGGCCACATTAATTTTCTCCCTACAATGGCAAACAGCAGCTCTGTAGTCTTCCTATGTCACCTGACCTCACTTCCAGTGACCATACACTCTCTTTTTCCACCTAAGCTCTAGAAGAAGATCTCTGCTCAGCCAAGCCGACCTTCTGCCCCGCCTGCTTGACTTCTGACATTTTGGAATTGCCTGTTCCTGTGCTCTTAAGAGGTGGTACTTAAAAACTGACCAGCACTGATGGAGCCCAATTCCTTGAAAAGGAGTTTCCCAGGGGACCTTGCTAATGTTCCCTGAGCAGCCTAAAGTCTTCTCTCCCCAGATCAAGGGTTGAAATATTGGTGACAGTTTTCCTCCTATCATAAAAGATTTTACACTTTACTACTTCATGGTGGCCAAGACAGCCACCAATCGCCACTTCACCCAGGAGACCCTATCTGTTCACAAGCAACAGATCTAGGAGAGCATCTTTCCTAGTCGGCTCCCTTAGTACCTGTAACAAGAAGTTATCATCAAGGTGTTTTAGGAATCTCCTGTACCTATTTGTATCAGCTGTGTGGTATTCTCAGTTTATGTCTGGAAAGTTGAAGTCACCCATAAGGATAAGGGTGGCTGATCTAGAGATACCTCTTAGTTTCTTGGAGAATAATTCATTGGTGTCACCATCCTGGCTGGGTAGCCTATACTAGACTCCCACAGTGACATACCCTTTATTTGCTTGTCCCTTAATTCTTACTCAGAGGTCTCAACCGTGTCATCGTTAAAGTTGTTCCATGATTTGTTTTTGTTAAAACTTCAATTATTTATATCTTTATTAGATTATAAACGTGAAAACCCTGAAAACTGATCCTGCAGGGTTTATAAGCACTATGAGACAACCTCCACAGATTAGAGTATTTTTAGAAAATAACTCCATAACAAAAATATTATACATCAGAAAGTAGTGAAAATAACCCAGTACATACATTTTTGTTATTCCTATACTGCATCTTTTGAGAGTTGATATTCTAGGTAAGACTTCTTAAAAGTTAAACTCTACCCTGTAAAAAAATAAAAATAAAATAAATAAGTATGCCTATACAGTTTCCCAAAGGAAAAAAAACAAAAACAAAAACAAAAACAAAAACGTATCATTTGTAAAAGGACTATATTTCCCATATATGAGTTAAGAGTAGACTGCTTTTTTTTTTTTTTTGTCTGAGGATACATAAATATACATAGAATAAACCTTCATTTTACAATTTTCAATTTCCATCATTTCCATGTCACAATCATGATGGAAATTCTCAATTTTCATCATTGCTATGTCTGTTACGATTTTTGTAAGACTTCACAAGCAGTTTATAAACCTTGAGAAGACAGCATCAGACATTCCAGAATTCTTATATCTGGTCAGTGAGCATTGGTGCAAACCAAGTTATACATGAGACACTGCTCCTTACATGAATGTATCTCATAAACTGGTATGTGGTGCACTGCTGTAAGAACTAGGCCCGTTGTTCATGTGGTTATATCTGCATTTTGAGCTATTTTCATACTTCCTTAGTGGATATCTCACATTTTGAATCCTGCTCCCACCAGCCACAACAGAAAGTCTAATACTAAGACCAAATTACTTCTGTATCCTTGAGCTTAAAGAGTGTGTCTTCCTTGGCTTGTGCCATGCTAGCTCCTTGTGCTACCAAAAGGATACATGATACGCTCGTGGTCTCCTCACACTTCAAAAAGATGCAAAGAGAAAGACTGAAGAAAGACTGAGAGAGCTGGTGATGTTCAGCCTGAAGAAGGGAAGGCTCTGGGGAGACCTCATTGTGGCCTTTCAATGCTTAAAGGTGGCTTATAAAAAGATGGAGGGCAACTTTTAACTGGGCAGATAATGATAGGACAAGGGGGAATGGTTTTAAACTAAAGGAGGGGATATTTAGATTAGATGTTTGGAGGAAATTCTTCACTAAGAGGGTGGTGAGGTCGTGGAACAGGTTGCCCAGAGAAGCTGTGGATGCCCCATCCCTGGAGGTGCTCAAGACCAGGCCCTGGGCAACCCGGTTTAGTGGGAGCTGTCCCTGCCCATGGCAGGGGAGTTGGAACTAGATGACTTTTAACATACCTCCCAAGCCAAGCCATTCTATAATTCTATGATAAAACAAGTCTATTTGAGTAAATCAGTATGACAGTAGTTAAGATATAGAACACATGCTGTATAAGGCCTCACTAAAGCTGAAGACATACAAGTAGCTTGCCAGAGGATAAGGTACAAAAATTATGCCTTCAAGCATACTGAAGGACTGTGAGACCACAATGTATTGTCTGATGCTGGCATAAGGCTCTTGAAACTCTTTACAAGGCAGACTGCAGTCCCTGCCTCTTACTCTCACTGTCCATTCTCCAGCCCATGAAGTCTCTAGCTGCCACCAGACATATAAAGTGTTGTTATTATCTCTTACAATATATATATGAAACCTATTTTTATACCTGAGACTCAGAATTGCTGTTTTATATAGTTGTGCTCTTTTCCCGTTGAATCAGTTACAATTCACATGCTTAAAACAATACCGCCCCTGAAACAGCTGGCATGCCTACGTAATAACACCCATCCATGAGCTTCAGATCTCCCCCTTCTTTCTGTCTCTCTTACTGACATGCATTACATGTTGTGCAAGTAAAATGACAATCTCATCTTAGTCAATTTGTTTGCTTTCACTTCTGTTCCAAGATGTTGTCCATTGCCCTGACTACAGACAACTGGCATGTTTAATCTTGCTAACTACACTGGATTTTAAAAGAAATACTTTATCCAAAAAATATGATTACTGAGTGTTTAAAACTGTATGTTCTTCCTTTCTGTTGGAGTACCCATCTCACAACGTCAATGCCAGAAACTAACTCATGGCATTAAAAAAAATATAAAAATCTTAGGTATCCATCTTTTTGTTCAAGTCTCATTCAGGAAGGTTTAATTAAAGCAAACAAACAAACAAAACAAAACAAAACAACAACAAAAAAAAAACAGAGCAGGACAGTTTTTCAAACAAAAGCTACTGTAGGCAACATCTACATAGAAAACATTTGGATTACCACGTACTGTGGCAATATGAGCAGATCACAGAATCACAGAATCACAGAATATCCCGAGTTGGAAGGGACCCATAAGGATCATCGAGTCCAACTCCTGGCACTGCACAGGTCTACCCAAAATTTTAGACCATGTGACTAAGTGCACAGTCCAAACGCCTCTTAAATTCAGACAGGCTTGGTGCAGTGACTACTTCACTGGGGAGCCTGTTCCAGTGTGCAACCACCCTCTCAGTGAAGAACCTCTTCCTAATGTCCAACCTAAACCTCCCCTGCCTCAGCTTGACACCATTGCCGCGGGTTCTATCACTGGTGATTAAGGAGAATAGGTCGGCGCCTGGCCCTCCACTCCCCCTCGCAAGGAAGTTGTAGACTGCGATGAGGTCTCCCCTCAGCCTCCTCTTCTCCAGGCTGAACAGGCCAAGTGACCTCAGCCGCTCCTCATACGTCTTCCCCTCTAGGCCCTTCACCATCTTCGTCGCCCTCCTCTGGACACTCTCCAGCAGTTTTACATCCTTTTTGTACTGTGGTGCCCAGAACTGCACACAGTACTCAAGGTGAGGCCGCACCAGCGCAGAGTAGAGCGGGACAATCACTTCCCTCGACCGGCTAGCAATGCCGTGCTTGATGCACCCCAGGATACGGTTGGCCCTCCTGGCTGCCAGGGCACACTGCTGGCTCATATTCAACTTGCTGTCAACCACAACCCCCAGATCCCTCTCTGCGGGGCTGCTCTCCAGCGTCTCATTGCCCAGTCTGTACGTATAGCCAGGGTTGCCCCGTCCCAGGTGCAGGACGCGGCACTTGCTCTTATTAAACTTCATGCGGTTGGTGATTGCCCAGCTCTCCAATCTGTCCAGATCTCTCTGCAAGGCCTTTCCACCCTCAGCCGAGTCTACAACTCCTCCCAGTTTGGTGTCATCGGCAAATTTGCTCAAAACTCCTTCTAGTCCAACATCCAAGTCATTTATAAAAACATTGAAGAGGACTGGCCCTAAAATGGAGCCTTGAGGGACCCCACTAGTGACCATCTGCCAGCCTGATGTGGCCCCATTTACCACAACCCTTTGAGCCCTGCCCGTCAGCCAACTGCTCACCCATCGTATGATGTTTTTGTCTAGCTGTATGCTGGACATTTTGTCCAGCAGGATCCTATGGGAAACTGTATCAAAAGCTTTGCTGAAGTCCGAAAAGATCACATCAGCTGGTTTCCCTTGATTGACTAGATGGGTGATCTTATCATAAAAAGAAATCAAATCCACATTTGCAAACCTAGAAATGGAAATTTTTATTATTTTGTTATTTTTCCTGTTTTACAAAGCTCAGTAGAATGGAGATCCAGACCATGACGGATACCAGGGATATTAGGCAAACTCAAGAGGAGCTAGTGTTCACAGGAGCCTCTGAGAAATTAAGATATGTTGACACACACCAAAAGGCCCGGGGCAGGGGGGAAGGCATTTCTCAGAAGAAAAAGGACAAAGGACAGAGAAACTACTTGTGGGAGGACCTTGCAATTACCAGGCAAATGGTGACATGGGTATTCCTCTGACTCAAGAGAGAAATAGGGAAATGCTGGACTTAAAAGGGAAACATTCTTGAAAAGCAAAATTGAGGCAACCTAACAGGAGATATTTTAAATACATCTCTTTCTTTCATTGCATCACTGACAGGTCACACTGAAAAGAAGCAATTAATTTCCTCTCAAGTATTTCTTCAGCCTGTTGTCCTCAAACGAAGATCATACAAAGTATAAGTGGTATGGATCCCTACTGCATAGTTCAACAAGTACAGATCTGTGAAGATCTGCAGAGAGTCACTATTTTGGTGAAAATCTCCGTATTGGATGCTGTTTTGCAATCTAATCTCTATGAAGACAAAGGTCTGCCTTGCAGCGATCTAAAGCCAAAAGGCTTAAATTACCAGTGTAAATCAACTATGTAAAAGTTTCTGAAATGCAGATTTCAGCAGGACATCAATTAAATTTTGTTAAGCTTTTCTTAAAATGCAAGTTATTTTTAGCAAAAATAAAACATCCAGCCATTATAGCAAAGGCTCAGGAACAAGGTGAAACTCAAATAGCAAGAGCTAATACTAAAACCAAGCTGACAAGCAAAGAGCAAGGGTAAGAGTATATACTCCAACCGTGAAAACAAGTTCTACTAAGCCAGCAAAAAATTACACACCTTAGTAGCTCTCCAAACCTGAGGATATAATCTCCTTAAGTAATGTGCTGGGTCTACTACATCTACTGGAAATAGACCTGCTCAGTCGTTCATATCCCTAAACTGTTCATCTGTTGTCAGTCTAAATCTCTTGTGCAATATTTGAGCCTTCCAGTTACTGTAACAGCAATTTTAGCTTTCAGAAAGCTTCCCCTTCCTCTTAAAGACTGAAATCTGTTTTGCAATTCTGTTCATTTTATTTATAAATATTTAATTTTCATTTGCCTCCTTAAAATTTGCTCTGAGTGGATAGTAACATGAATTTATTATGAAGTATATTTATCTTTCTGTACCTCATTAATGCTCAAGAGTTCTGTTGCCTCTATTGAGCATACTGCTAAACAAACTTCTGGAAGCCAAATTCAAGTGCAGGGAGGAAATGAAGCGTAAATTTAGGATGCAGTTCTTTTACACCCCTCTGCAATCTTCCTCAAAGCCAATGCTCCACTGGAGTTCAGAAAGGGCATTGAAGATGGTGACCTGAAGACAGGAGATGTGATCTGGAGTAATTTTAACTTCCCAGTTCCCTATACAAATTACATCAACATTATTTCCAGGAATAACCTGAAGTGGCACTTTCAGGGGTTATAAACACACACCCAAGATAAGAAAAAGGGTGAAAAAAAATCTTTAAAATGAAACAAGAAACTCTGAACCAGGGTTTGTAGCTGTTATCCAATATTACTTTGTACTAGGTTTACTCACTGTTCCCGTCTCGGAGATACAACTGAACAAATCAATCCAAATCAAATTTGAGGCTACTTGAGAAAGAACGACCTGAAGTGAAGAAGTGAAGAATGAAATGAAGAACATGCAAAAAGTTTAAAGAAGAAAATAAAATCCCTAATATACAGCTTGTCAGTGAACGAACAACTGACAAAGACGTAACTGAACTTTTAGCCCACCTGTGTGTATCATCGTGACAACGGTTACTGACATTTTCACCATACCTTCAATTAAACCAATCACACTTAGCAAATATTCTGATAGTATTAATATACTGAAAACACTGGCCAGGAACAGCACAGTATGATTTCAATCTGTTTTGACTTAGGTGCATCACCACAATTTCATACAAACAGTCACAATTAATGGAATTTTATTTGTCATTTTAAAATATTTATGATGCAATTATCTTGGCTGGCTATCAAACACTTTCTGACCTCTTTCCTTGTAGGAGGAAATCAGAAGTTAGTAACTGGGCTATTCCAGACATATCTGGATACTTTTTCCACCTAAGACCAGCATCACAGCTACTTTATGTTGTATAAGTACGTTCACAAAAGGAATCAGATTTTCTTGTTATTAATAAATAATCTGGGAGCTGGAGACTAACAAAATTTACAAGCAGTTAATTCAATTTTGAATTATGATATCAGAAATCGTTGCAATGCTAAACACCTCGAATACAGCAGCTGAGTACATCAATGGAAAACATACATTGTACTTACTATTGTTGGCTTAATGCAGTACAGAGGAAAAGGAAAGAAAGAAAGAACATGGCAAACACTTAACAAAAGTATTAAAAGAATAAGTGCTTCTTCCTCTGTCTCTGTACAGATATCAGGGATAGATAATGTGTGTTAGGGCTGAATGAAAATATATTATGCTCTTAAATCAGTGGGAAAGCATATAGCCAAAACTATCTCTACCAGCAGTCTTGAAATGTCATGATGATCCATTTTCTTTAAAATTGAATTATGTGAATATCTGCATGTACTTCAGATAAAACAACCGGTATTTTTAAAAGTTCATATTGTTCTACTAAAATAGATACTGCAGTTCTCCATATAACTAAAATATCCATTAATCTGTCATACTGTGATATTTCAGACATTTAAACAGGTTTCTGGTTTCTATTATAACCGAATTTAGAGTGGGTTTTGTAGTTTATAAAAGATTAGGTAGTGCTCTAACACATTCCCTTCTTATTCCCAGACAAAACACAATGCTTAGAACTGCCAGTAAGGTACTAGAATAACAACAGATGCACTTTTTCAAAATAACATTCAATACAGATGCCTCTGGCATTTAAGTTTCCTGAATAGGAACTACTCCAAAAATTGATGCCTACAACATCAGCTTTCATATTAACGATTTCTAGATGCTAGACATATAGAGACGTCTCATATTTTAATACAGATATTTCTGAGTTTGGATTGGGTTTTCTTAGCTATTGCGAGAGTCTTACCAAACACAGTATTTAGTTAACAAAGCTTGGTGACAGTGAAAGCAAACTATCATAACCAGTTTAGTGTTCTTGACTATTTCTGGATTCTGCTAAAAAATGTGTTCTGCAGAAAGGTGTTACAGTTAACACCCACCACAATTTTTAAGATTGAGTTCACATCTATATGCTTAGTACATTATAACTAAAATCACATCAGATTACAGTTTGAAAGTATAACTCAGTTATCACACTTTCTTCTGAACCAGTAGTAAAACTGAAAAAAAAAAAAAAAAAGTGTATTATTATCTTCATGGTCTTAATTATTATTAAAGAAATAGAACAATGTCCTGTAATCTACATATTTCCCAAACTTTGGAATAGTTTAGATCACTCATAAAAGTGTGACTGGTATGGATCATTTCTACTATTTAAATCTTTATATATTTGCATAAAATACTGAATAAGCCATTCATCTCTCAAAAGGTGACTACCAATGACTATCCAGTAAAATAATCAACAAAAACTAGGAAAAAAATTCAGATAAAATAGATTGATTAGTTCCCATAGCAAACAAACAGTAAACAGAAAGATCACTGATACAATCGTTGTTGTCCATTAAGTCAGTTAATATGGTATCAGAAAGTACTCCAATAAGGAAGCAATGAAAGCTAAAAACAACCTACTGAAACTATTGCTAAGCCAATCAGCTTCGATATACATGAAATAGCATATTTGAAGGAGTAATTTTAGACATGGAATCTAGCAAAAAAGGAACTGGAAGATTCTTGTGAGAATAAGCGGCAACATATACGGAAATGGGAAGTCCTGAAAATAGAAGACACAAAGAGCAAGGTTCAAGAGGTTCATACAACACAAAAGGATCAAAGCAATAATAGCAGCACAAGAAATTACACAGGACTTTAAAAATACCTTACATTTTCAGCATTGTCATGCATGGTTAGAGCTACATAAGTATATAGGTAGGATTTAGATTCTTGATTTGGTGCTTAAGTTCCAAAATTAGATACTCAAAATCAGCACTGCTACTTAACCCTGAATATCTATCAGCATCAGCTGCTGTTGCTCAAGATAGCTGACATCTCCAGTACCATCTTAATTTTAATCGGTTTCACTTCTGTTCATATTTACGGACAGTTCCACATCCCTCTGCTTTCCTCTGCTGTGATACCCTAATCAAGGACACCCTCAGAAAACCAGGGTGAAGACATACAGCAAGACTAATACAAGCATTCCCTGGAGCTAGAGCTCAAAACCCATATCTCTACTCCCAGATGTGTAATCCGTAAACTGATCTTCTCTTGCACTCCCAATTAATATTTAATTATTCCATGCAAAGCAAAACACCTTCAAAAGGAGACACTGCAACCATCCCATCTCAGAGTATTTTATAGCCAGGATACTTTCCTGGAAGATTGGAGATGCTGATTAGAGCTCCCTCAGGCAGAGGAAGGAGCTGAACACAAGTCTGCTGCCTTTTAACTGCTGAGCTAGTACATAGCGTGTGTTGGGAGTGGCAGCCAAGGAACAGAACAGTAAGAGGTTTTGAACAAAAAAGGCTATATGACTAATTTCAGGAAAGGGATCCTGAGCTGAAGTAGACTAATGGTATCCCAGTTCCAGACAACAACACAACTTAAGGCACTCCCTCACCCAAACAGCTCTCCATTCAGCTTCCTGAGATTTGCCATGTAGCTCTTCTTTCCACGGGGGCTGCCTAAGCAACTAACCTGAATGATATTGATTCACTAGCACCTAGCACCCAGGCACTGCAGAGCTTTAAGTTGAAGCACCTGTGCTTTTCTTTTGTGAGTGTGGTGCCCGGTAAGTGAGGTGTCAGTGCCAGAATGAGGAAATATATTGATGATTTAGGTGGCAGCACAATTCTGGGTAGACACTAGCCAATAGAGTTCAAAAGTGAGCAGCCCAGACTGAGAGTACTTACTGTAATCCAACAGAAAGTCATGAGGAAACAGTGTGAAGAAAACCTTTTTGATATACAAACAGTGAAGTTCAGAGGAAAGGAAGTGCACCTACAAAACAAGTCTTCTCCATTTCTAATTGTCCGCATGCCCCCATTGTGTTTCTGTCTTCCATCACTTCCAGTCTTATCACCAAACCTCCCACAATTTGTATGCCAAACTAGCTGTCTTGAAAGCTACCATCTTTCCACAGCCTGACAGATAATATCCCTTCTCTCATCACATTAATAAAATTAATGATTAACCATTAATCATTAAAATGAAATACTCTATGTGAATCTCTCTCCCTGAACATATACAAAAATTATTTTAGATTATTTGTAACTCAGATTCTAACTTCCCCTAATTAGGGATACTGGATTAGATTCTCACTTGTGATACAAACCGGTGCATTTCCAAGAAAATCTGATTTATATCACACAAGTATCTTGCTTGTCTAATTAATATGCATCAGAACATTATGCAGGAATGCTTTCCACATGGCATACTTGTCCATGAACGGAGTGATACATCACACACATTCCTTTCAGATCTGAGATGTCAGAGAGGGTGTCCCACAACACTGCTATACTTGCACCTGTTCAGGTAGGTGTGGATGAAGTATTGCTGCAATAAGCACATTACAGATACATATGCAGAAGGAAATTACAAATGAGATGGCATGAACCTCTGAGATTTCCATACGCCATTATCATCCAACAAGAAACACTGCTCCTTTGCATTGTTTTCCTTTTTTTTTTCTTGTCAGCATGTCTCAAGGGGTCTCTTCTGTACCAAGAAATACTTGGTACAAAACAATGCATCCTGAGCTAGTATTTTTCTGAGAACTGGCTAATCATTTCCAGGATCAGACAATGCATGCCATGCATCTGAAAGTCAGTTTATCTTAGAAAGGATAGGAAGCACAAGAAAACTTGTTTTACTGTATTGTAACAAATAGTCCTAATGTGTAATCCTTTACATGACATGGTAGTTACTTCAATCCGATTCCTTTCTTCTTCCTCAGACAAGATAAGGATTGCAACCACTCCACTTCCTAAATTTATCCTCAAGTTCTCAAATAATTCTTCCAACTGAAATCAAATAAAAAAAAAAGAAACCAACAAACACATAAAACCACCTTTGCAGCACTGTAGAGACAGTGTCAAGCACTTAACTTTTTCCTGCTACATAACTAGGAAAGAATCACATGAAGTTCCTCAGAAATGTTCAGAACCCAGCAAACCTTTCTAAAATTAATACTAGGCTCAGCAGCACCACACAAGATATCACAAGCCTGTGTGATCACAGGTAGTTACTCATACTGAGCATGATTTAAGCTTTCATCACAATACCAAAACTGTTACAGCTACATACAGTAGTTGTAGCAACTGTTTAGTCAAGAATACTTAGATTATCTCCATGTCTCATCTGAAACGTGCACACATGTAAAATCCAGTTGCAATTCAGAGACATAGGTAGTGAAATTATACAGGAAAGAACCGTGACAATGCCAAGGTACATAAACCAAGGTTTATCTTGTGAAAAGTTAGATTCCTATTGACATGTGGAAGTTCAGGCTGTTGCAATCAAAAGGCGTGTTTGCAAGTCTAACATTTATAATTACACAAACATTCCCCCACCCTTAATGTCAAACACACTGAATGCCTTTCCGACAGTGAGAGGCTTTCCAGCTGGTGAAGAAAGCAACAAGAGGAATTCAACTTGTACATTATTTCAAACTATTATCTATCTACATCTCTAAATAGAGTCCATTTTTGTTACAGTCTGCTACTCTACTGCAGCCAGATGCTATAATGATGGATAAGATATATAAATACCAGAGATACATATGAAGATTCACTTATAAAATGCTCAAAAATATTACTAAGTTAATACATACCTTTAATAAATGGTGAACTGTTTATTATAGAAGGCAGTGGTTCAAAGCTCACTTGTGTCTGTTTAAAGTATATTAATTGCTAACCCATACATTCTCCATCTGTGACAAGCTTACAGTCTTAATTAGCCAGACATTAGCCCTTTGCAAACTGCTTACCAGTGAAACAATATAAAGTTCAAACTAAATACATTAAATGAACAATAAATGGGTCTGTCTCCTCCAGACAAAGCTATTTCCACTTTGGAAGGCAACACAGTGATTGTCAGGGACTGAGATTGTCAGGGACTGGCAAGTAGCAATTCTGGCACTAACCCATTTTTGTGACTCTGGAAAAGCTGTCTCTGGTTCCTCCACCTTCCTTTCCCTGTTTCATGTTTAGACAACAGTGACGTTGCAGAGGTACTCAGGCCTGGAAACATCCCACGTAAGTAAGATACCTAACCAAAGTGCATGGCCTAAGAGATTAATTGCATAGGCTTCTTGTATAATCGGTGGAGAACATGACATAAACCTTCTTCTACTGATCCATATAAAAGCTTTTCCATACTTCTTTGATCATGTAGAATATGGGTTTAAAAATGGAATCAGGGTAATTAATTATACCTGCATTGCTCCACAATAAAGACTTTAAATATATCATTCATCCCTGTTACAGTTGGTTTATTTTTCCAATAAATAGAAAACAGTAAAGTGTCATTTCTGAATGCAGATTCAAAACTAGAAGATGAGAAAAAAGTCTAGAACACAGAGGGATGCAGCTAGATTTGACTTACTAGGCTGCTTGATTCGGACATATATTTAAAAAAGAGAACAAACAAAGTCCAGTACACCACAGGGAAAACCCCAAGTAATATTAACACCAAGCACAAACTAACCATGGAAGTATTTCCATGGACATGATTGATGCTAACCACATTCATAGGTTTCTTAAAGGAGTACTGCCTTTTTTTGTTTTTTTGTTTTAAGAGCTTACAATACAGAAGTTCAAAAACAAAATATGCAGCATAGTACTGATCGTACTATCCATGAGGAGCTGTATAAGGCTGAAATGATGCCTTGAGTGGAAACAGATTCTGAGTAATAGAGTTTCATCTTCCAATGGCAACAGAATAGCTGTGGATCCACACATTCCTTCTGTTATCCTTCCCAGAATTCAGTAGTCACTGCACTCCTTCATACTCTCACATCAGAAGAGTTTCTGTTGCACTTCAGGACCGACAGCCACAGAATCTTAAATTCAGGACTGCTCCCTGATGATTGCTTTAAAATAAAATACCAGAGAAGATGAGAATTCACAAAGCGTATCCCTATAGTCACTGCACACCGTCAGTAAAGCAGAGAACAGGTGCAGGCAGGTACTACCACAAAAGGCCACAAACATATATACTCCTTAATGTTGGATGCTGTAGCAGTGGGTATAGCGGCAGAAGTAAGGGTGATGGATAACACCAGGCTTAAAGCAGACTTTAAGTGGTGTGTGCCTCGCTACCACAGCTAAAATACCCTTGCCCTGGTGTAAAGAGGTAAGAACAGATACAATTGCATCAGTCCAGATCTCAAAGAATTGTTAAGCAACTATGAACTAGCCAAATACTCTTCGACAAGAGCTAGTCTGTGCATTCACTGCAAAACAGTTTCATGTTGTATCTACTTTACTAGCTGCCAAATGAAAGTCAAGTATCTCTTAAGCATCAGGCTGATAATGAAACTGTTCTCAGCATAAGCAAACTGCAGTAATTCTTAAAAGGCAAATGAAGTGCTTGGTAGCAGAACAGAAACGGGACTACTGTTGAATTTGGCTGCCTTTTTCAGTTTCAGCTAAGAACATACTGTAGCCTAACAATATGTTTCTGCATTTGTTAATCTGATGAGGTCAGTCAGTTGAAGTTAATTTTTATTGCTCTATTTATTGCTCTATCTCAAATAAAAGGAAATGGGAATCATCAAGTTACCTTTCCTGATCATTCCTTTAACACACCTAGCTTCCTAGAGGATAAACTACCCTCTGCTGGAATAACAGCGAATTTACAGGCAAGAAAACATTTCCTTAATAACTTTGCACAGACCTTCTTAAAAGCATTCAATTGCAAACAAAGTTTGTCTGTTGCTGCGGGCTTACTAAAGCTGTTTTTTTCTCCAATAAGTTTGCAGCCAATGTCCTCTTCGTGAAAGATAATTGACTTTCTTAATAAATGAATCATTCATAAAAAGGAAATATCTTTCCCAAAGAGCCCAGCCTCAGCATTTATTAGAAGACTTCTTCCACCAGGCAATGACAAAGCCATAGCATTGCACTATTGTTAATCTATCTTGACAGCTAGAAACACTTTCAAGCCCAGCCCCACAGTGGGCAGGATGGTACAAGAAGAAACTTCTATTAAACTTTTTGAGCTGATTGTAACTCCAATCTAGACTCAAATCACATGCCAAGCCAGCCTTCATGCTGCATAGGTAGCATACAGGCTCAGTACTTGCTATAAAGGATTCTGGCTTCTTTTGAAAGATGGTCCAGGTACGTTAACAGAAGAAAACACTTCACCTCAAAATTATTGCCAATCTTCTTGGAGTGCCTAACCAGGACAAAAACAGAGAACACAATTTGTATAGAGGTAGTAGATTTTTCCAGAGAAAGCTGGGTTTATTTTACAAGGAGATGTTGAAAAACACAGAAGACAAGTATGACAACAAGCAAAGGAATGCTACAAAATCATATGAATTAAGCAACTTCCACGACTGTTGATCTGAGTGCAATCTCAGGTCGACAGATTTCATTACAGGTGTATATGGTACATGTCTTTTAAAATTTCATACGAGTTTTAATTTTCAAACAGAAATGAATAACTTCAGTGCCTTCTTCAAAGCTACAGAATATGATTGTTTAACACACTCCTGGGTACCATTATCACACCTCAAGAGAAAAAAAAAAAAAGAAGAAGAAGAAACAGAGGAAAGCCTGTTGAAATTTCTGGCATACAGATATCATCATAGAATTACAACCAGGATCCTTAGAAAGAGTCTTTAGTCTTCAAATCTCTCACAGAAAATCTGCAGAACTAGATAGCAATAGGACCTGTCAGGTGACTATTTCCTGTGCAGTGTTGCGTTCTGTCTGCTTCCACCACAGCTGTCAACTACCATACACAAGAAAATGCACACCCCACGCACCCAGCTGCTGAAAATAAAACAAAACAAACAAAAAAATTCCGATCACTAATACTTACAACATATATTCTAAAATTCCCTGCAAAACAAATCTAGCATATATTCTAAAAAGCTATTCATTTACTTCAATGAAGATGCAACAGTTTGTGCCCCAATGAAATTCAATTTGCAGCGTTTTTGTCTGCATAGGGTCTGACATTGCTGTCTATTTGTAACTCATCAGGTAAGACCTGAAGTAGCCACAATTACTTTAGAGGTCTATAAAATAAGAATAGATGCTAAAAGCTAATTATTTGTGCTCTTCTATGAACTCCCTTTTTATGCTGTTGGCCTTTGAAAGACAAGTAAGCACTGTCCATCTTTAAAAAATCAGAAAAAATGGTATATGGATATAAGCAACAATTGAAGAAGAAGCTAATTTAAACTATATTGCTCCAAAGAAATGAGTTGAAACAAAAAACAAACAAACAAATTAAAAGTATTTTAACTCTTAATGCAGACTTTATAACTGCTAAAATAGAACTATGTACCACTGCAGTGACAAATGTTATTACAGAGGAAAAAGTCATTCAGTATACTATAAGGATTAATAGCATCATTTAAACTGGAGGAAAAAAAAAAAAAAAACCTTCAGTAGCATGATTGACTAATATGGAACACATGACTGTGTAGTAAATTATAGAGTTGTATTTTTTGGCAGTATAAGCGTCCTGCAGGAGTGCAGAGGTGCCTTGCATGCCTGCTCACCATGAGCTCCACTTGCAGTGGCAGTTTGCATCTCTCTCCTAGACGGTCGTGCAGGGAGAAGAGAGTGGTGGGGACTGCTCTCACAGAGTGGCCCGGACATACCCCTCCCTCCCCAGAGAATTCCCCCACCTAGGGAAAGCCCCCATGCATCAAGCTGTTTCATCAAACACAAAGGAAATGTACCAGAAGTACTAGTAATAATACTAGTCAGGCTAGTAATAACCGGAACTCTTAAACGAAATCTAATACTGGTTTGTTTGTACATCTAATACATCTAAATCTAATAGTGGTTTACTTGTATTTGTAAATCTAATACTTTTATTATCTGTGATGATGTTACATGAAAATCCGCGGGCAGAAAAACATTATGTGCTTTAAAATACAAAAACTTGTATCTGCTTACAATGCTATTTCCATTCCAATTACATTACAGAATCTCCCACTTCCTTTTAAATATTTTTTTCAACTTACTCCTTGTGTATTTCTTTTTTCCTATTGATTAATTAAAGACCATTATGTAACATTTGGTTCGGTCTATTTCCACTGTCTATTAATAACGATTTTATTTTGGCATACAGGCATAGTTTAGTAATAGCCATCTCAATGTTGTTTGTTTTTTTCCTGGAAATTTTTATTTGTCAAGAGCATGATGGTTGAACAAAAATTAAGCAAAAAAGCTACAAGAAAGTCTGCCCATAGCCAAATTTCCCGCCAAAGGAGAAACACTGACAAGCTGCTGAGTAATTCAAGAATATTACTGATCATAAAGTATTTAATGGGAGTTTACCATGCAAACCGTTTTTGAGGTCTGCAATATGTTAAGAGCTCAGGCCAAAGTTTCCAAAATTGGTTGTACATCCACTTCTAGTGCCTGACTTACAAAGCTGCTGAAAATGCAGTTCCTCTGGTAACGGAGCTCATAGGAGCAACTCCAGAAAAGCAGCTATCAACTTACAAGCCTACGTGGGCATTTTGGTGTCAAAATTACAAACAGCTCCACATGCTAGAGACCTTTGCATATGTTATTTGTCTACAGTCTAGCTCCCTCTGAGTAATACAGGTAAGGCTTTGGAACCATCAGCTGGCTAAAGGAGCTTTAAAAGGGCTGTCACATGGCAGCTGAGAAATGCTGAATAATTACGAGCCTCTTACAACACCACAGGAAAAAAAAAAAAAAGGTTGAGTATGCTAATTTAAATCTCTTTCACCATGCTAGAAATATAACCATAATTAGTTATGCAGCTCAACTAATCAAGCCATAGTAGTTCACTGATGTATTTGAGTATTAATCTTCTAACAATTGTAACAGCATCAAAATCAGAGAAAAAAAAATTACTCTGAGACAAGTAGAAGTTTATCCTAATCGTTTTCAGCAAATTTGGTGCTTCTGCTTGAGCCATAGGATGTCACAATGTTTACTTGGCCTGATTTAAAGACCACAAACGATATAGAAATCAAAAACATTTCTAAATGAACTGTTCCACTGGTTAATAAGCCTCGTGTTTAAAAAGGCTTGTTTATTAGGGCTTGTGGTGGTCATGAAATTGTGTGGACAAGTAAACAGCAAAGCGCATTTAAATCATGTATACTACAATGGTTTGCATCCATTTTATAAACCAGTGATCATGTTTTCTCATCTAGTATTTTTTAAATGAACAGTTTTATTCCATACGTGATTATCATTCAAAAGCTTTTGGTTTTTGTTCACGATATTTTGACTTGTCACCTATGTGGTTTTCACACAGAAGTTCCTTCGTGGTTACTCAGTGCTACAATGCGTGACGCTATTGCTGTGACAGCATGACTACTCACCTTGCAAGCGGAATTTCTTCAGTTTTTCGGTTCCACTTTAAGCGTCTTCTTTCCTCTGAAGACTAAGTCTTTTGTGTGATTATGATTCTCATCTTGACTAGGCATTCTAGATATCAGAACCATTAATTCTAAGGGAAATTCCTAAAACTTACTAAATGTTTCTAGTAACTCAAGAATTTTTACTCAATAGATAGATACAGTACGATCACATGTAGTCTGTCCCACGATTCTGTAACTATTTCTATCATATTCTCCAAGAACTAACTTTATTTCAAAAAACTGATCTTACTATCTTTGCACTCAAAACTGCACTTCTATTGTTTTTCCACTGGTTTCCTTGGCTCCCCTGCATTTTTACTTAGTTCTTCAGATGTATTCACTATAAGACAGACCTTGTAGAATGAAAAATAGCATTCTTTCTTTCTCATACACACACACGTATACATAACCACAAAAGGACTTGACTGTAGATTGAGACTTGTGAAGACACATAATCTGTTGCGAGATGTTCAAAGTACTTCACAAGACTGGATCTGCAGATAAGAAAAAAGTCAAAGAAAAAGCAACACAGAAACTCAAATAATTTCCTCTGCCCTTAGTTATTAAAAACCTTTGCACCGCTCTAGGGAAGTGAGGCAACTCTTCTCCTATACTGCTGCACCTGTGTTAACTTAACCCCACATTATGGCCTCTAATACCAGAGCACCAAAGTCTCAGTTTATGAAGGAAGGACAACAGAGAAAACATGTATGGTTACATAGCTTCAGTTCAGAGCTTGCTGTGTACCAGGGGCAACTTTCCTGGAACACCCAGGCCAGGTGTTACTTCTGTGCAACATCCGGAAAACTCTTTTAAAGATAAGAAAAAACAATCATTGTGCAGTGCTTTCCTTTGCAAGTGTTTTGGGCTGCTTATAATTTGCTTCTGACAATTATGAAAACTTAATTGAGCAACCTCTACTCCCACATGTAGCTCTATGCTTATGACAGAATGTTTTTCCAATTTTGTAGAAGCTTGACGAGCTGTCATACCAGCCAAATGTATAAAGTCCTATTTTCTCTGAACAGACCACCACCACTAATACAGTTTATTTATATATGCATTATTTAAAACCAACTATTCATCCTAAGAATGAACTTTATTTTCAAAGCAGCAAGATAACAACATTAGAAAGCTGAATGATCAAATCATAAAAATTGCTTTTTTCATGTCTGTTCACGCAACATTGAAACTGATATTATTCACTCTCTTCCCTTCGTTACACAGTCTCATGCATTTTTCCCTGGCAGAATTTTGGCTGTCAGTACATCGTGACATCATCACTGTCACAGGTTTAAGAAAAAGGGGGGGGGGGGG
>VXAA01006095.1:85190-141701 GCA_013399115.1 Anseranas semipalmata
GGCCACCTGGAGCCGCCGCCCGACCGCCCAGGGCCGCCCCAGAACCGCTCCGAGCCCTCGGCGGCGTCGCTGCCTGAGTTGGTGAAGGACGGGCGCAGCGCTCCGCTCCGCTCCGGCCGCCCCCGGCGCCCCGGACCCCCCCGGGCTGCGCTGCGAAACGCGGCTTCGGCGCGGGCAGAGCAGCGGGAGGCAGGGCAGCGGGAGGCTCTCCCCGCCGCGGTCGGTGGCAGCCGGGACTGCCCCCCGCTCCGGCTCCTCTCTTAGGATTTTTTGTTTTTTCTTCCTCTTTTTTAACTAAACTACACGGCTTTCTTTTCTCTCTCCTCGTTTGAATTTGTGCTTTCACGCTAGGCTGCCCCCTCCCCAATTCTGCCTTTGCTTTTTCTTTCTGGACCCACTCTTGCCTTCCCTCGACTCCCCAGGGGCAGCGTGGGCATCATGTCCTTCGACCCCACCATGATGCCACCTGCGAACAGCTCTGCCAACGGGACTGCCAGCGGGGCCGAGGGCGGGAAGCCCCCCACCATCCCCACCGTCATGTTCATCTTCGGCGTGGTGGGCAACCTCATAGCCATCGTGGTGCTCTGCAAGTCCAGGAAGGAGCAGAAGGAGACCACCTTCTACACGCTGGTGTGCGGGCTGGCGGTCACCGATCTCTTGGGGACCTGCCTGGTGAGTCCGGTCACTATTGCCACTTACCTGCAGAATCGCTGGCCGGGAGGACCAGCGCTGTGTGAGTACAGCTCCTTCATCCTCCTCTTCTTTGGACTGTCTGGCCTCAGCATTATCTGTGCCATGTCTATAGAAAGGTACCTGGCCATCAACCATGCCTATTTCTACAACCATTATGTAGATAAGAAGCTGGCAGGGCTCACGCTCTTTGCCGTCTATGCTTCCAACGTGTTGTTCTGTGCCCTCCCCAGCATGGGGCTCGGCAAATCAACCTTGCAGTACCCTGACACTTGGTGTTTCATAGACTGGCGAGCAAAGGAGGCCACTCACGCAGCATATTCCTACATGTACGCTGGCTTCAGCTCCTTCCTGATCATGGTTACAGTGATCTGCAACATCCTGGTCTGCGTGGCCCTAATTCGCATGCACCGCCAGTTCATGCGACGCACATCCTTGGGGACAGACACCACCTCCAGCCGCTTATCTGACTTTCGCAGACGCCGGAGCTTCCGTCGGATGGCCGGAGCAGAGATCCAGATGGTTATTCTGCTCATTGCCACTTCCCTAGTGGTGCTCATCTGCTCCATTCCTCTGGTGGTGAGTAACATTGTGCAACCCTTCTTCTTCCATCATCCACATTGCTGCGTCTTTTCTCCTCTTGGTCTGTGCCTGTAGGCCAGAATCCTATTTAGCTGGTGCTGCAAACTCTTAGAATAATTTCAGTGCAGTTAGCATGCGTACATGGTGATAGAGGAAAGTTGTACTGGTTTATATTTACAAGAAAAGAAACATGCTTATCCTAAGTCCTAGGCTCCTTTCATTGGTTGAAACACAGTGCCAAAAATTCTTAACAAATTTTCCACTGTTTAACTGGAATCCACAGAGCAAAAATCTTAACAAGAGCTAAAGGCACTTTAAAGTTCACTTCCAAAATTAATTTGCGATGAGTGAGGTTTGGGGCTGGCCTGCACTTCTGGATGATTATTGTGTTTTTAAAATATGCACGTTGTTGCTGAAGGGTACAGCAGTCCTTACTATGTGGAAGGAGGAGAGGGTTCTGTTCACATGGCACCAGCAAGGTGCAGAACGCTTCATACCCGATCCAGAACTGAGGTCCTGTCCTGAAGGATTCACTGTGGGTAGATCCCATGCTCTTACAGCCCTCAAACAGCTCCCCAGTGTGGGAAGACTAAACTCAGTGGAGCCAGTTGGTGTAATTTTCAGTTAAATGAGAGTTGGAGGAATCTGGCCCACATGAAGCTAGAGATCATACCAAAATGCCAGACAACATTACCACTAACCATTTTCTAATTTTCTGAAACAGCTGGTACAATTACTGTCATTGACTTGAACATGCAGGATCCACTTTCTTCTATTCCTCCACCTTATCTCCAAGGAAGAAAAAAAAACCACACCAGCTCGAGGCTCAGTTCTTGCTTGCCACCCACCATAATAAAACTTGGCGAACTTCTCTCCTCTTCTGGCTCAGAGACATTAAATAAACAGTTGGCTTGCCTTATTCGCCACCTTCCAAAACACAGTTTAGGGAGCCAAGCACTAGTTCTTAGACAGAAAGTGTTTTTGGAAGGGAGTTTATTGTAGGTAGGAACCATTCCACACTCCCTGTGTCACAGAGGGGTTGTGATGCGTGTGAAACGCAAGTGGCCAACTGAGGATGCGAAACAAACACGCTATAGCGCAGTGAGGAAGTTCAGAGAAATACGTCTGAAAAGAACTCGGAGAGGTCAGCGAGTCCATCCCCCTGCTTCAAAGGAGGATGTAATAATTGCAAGGGTCAGGCCAGTTTTGCCACATTGCTAACATAAACAGAAGCCAGTGGAGTGTGGCTTTGCTGGAGCACCAGCGCTGCGGCTGTCACCGAAGGCCATCTCCCCTCCTGCAGCGCTGTGTCACTTCACGTTGTGCCACGGCATAACTGAACACTTTGCCGTCTGTTTATTGCTCGCCACCTAAGGGAAATCGAAACGTGCTGTTTGAGTTGTGCGCAGGCTGTCCCTGAGAGGCACGCGTGTTAGATCGAGGAACCTCACGCAACCTGTTCTGCAGTCCGGCACCAGAAACCTCATGGGTAAGCCGACTTGCCACACAGGAAGGAATCAGGTTGTAGAGCGGCCAAACCCTGAGAGTACCTGTGGGTCGACAGTACTTAATGTGATTAATCTAGTATTGTAACAGCTACTTCACAAAATAACAATATGGTGTCTTCAAAAGAGATGCTGGTAAATGTGGGGAACAGGTTCTGCGAATGAAATATAGTGTTGTAACATGATGCAGGGTATCGGCTGATGGGCTTCAGCAGTTTTAGAAAAAAGCCAAAATCTTATCCCGTGGAGGAGCAGCTAGAGAAAAGCTGAGTGCAAAACAAAATTGTTCATATACATTAGGAGTGAGGGAGTCTTTTTATAAAGTATTCAAAAAAAAAAAAAGGAAAAATCAAGAGGGAGGGAGGGAGGGGTTACCAGAAAGGAAACTAGATTGTTGACAGTTAAAATTAATGAATCTGGGTTGGGCAGGAGGCTTATTATTTAAACAGTAGCTGGTGAAAACCTTGCATATGTGAAGGTGCTGGTGACGAAGTTATGAAGCTCTCTCAGACCCTGATTTCACTACTTACAAAGGCATGGTGTCGCCTTGAGGGTGTTCACATATTGTAGCTTTTCTCAGCTAAAGCAACAGATTTCTTCTGTATTTAAAATGAGGTAAAAGACTGTCATTTCACTGTTTCCATATTTCACTTATATGTGTGACTAGGAAAAAAAAGTTTTGTTTTAAAACACGTATAGATAAATGATTATGGTGTCCAGTATGGTTAAACTGCATTGTTATAAAGGTAGCTTTTATCAGTCACTTGCCTCCCTCTGTGGGAGTAAGCTATAGCCATTTATGTTTCTTTATACGGTGATGTACTGCTGCGTATGCGTATTAAGCTCTCTGTGTTGATTATACACTGAGGTTAAGCATTGCAGGATAAACTCTGAGAAGTGACACCTTTATGCTGTAAATCCTTAGAAAGAGCCACCAGCAGAGACAGGAAAATCACTAATATGCACATACATTTTTATGACTCATTGGAGTTCCTCAGAGTTAAACTAGGGAGCCCTCACCACGGAGGAGACCGAGAGGCTCATTTGTAACAGGAGATCTGGCAGACACCAAGAACGTTCAAGTAGTAAGGTGGTGGTGGCATGATTTAGATGCACAAAACAGGCTCAGAGGGTGCTTTGTGACTGAAATTTTCTGATGAGCTGATTTTCCTACTGATGATTTCAGCTGAATAAACTATCACTTAAGTCAAAGCAACTTCAGAAAGAGAGACATAAGCCTCTAACTTTTTAGAATTAACACTTTCACAAGACAATAAACTAGTACGCAGAGGCAGTCCAGCAGACTGTATTTATTAGGGTTTAACAAAAATTTTCACGTCTTCAAATATTAAATAGCCCTGAAATAATAAGAAAAGGCTTGTCTTGATTTAAAAAGCGGTTAAAGAACAACAAGCTGAGTCACAGAGAACAGACGTTCTTAATAATGAGATGCTCCAGCACTCAGTTTACGAGTAGAGTTGTTCAGCATTTTAGTGATTTATTCACAAAATCAGCAAACGTTTACAATGACAAGTGCTATAGCAAAATTATTGAGGATTGTGCAAAACATTGAATGAACTTGAGAAAACTGAAGGCTGATCAAATTTATCAAGGAAAAAAAGTTGAACAAAAGACATTAGAGAAAATGATCTTTTGATATAGCCTGATGTGTTCTCAATGTACAGAAAGTGGTGAGGAAAGCATGAAGAAGAATCTGAAAATAGTTTAAAAATGAAATAAGGAAAAAAATATGTAAGTTGTGTGCTGCCTCTTACCTGCAGTTATTTGCAGGTAACATTGGTTATTTCATCTTTTAAAAATTTGTGAGTTTTTAGAAAACAGAGTTGGATATAATTAAAGGGAGGGAATAAGTTGCATTAGGAGGGATTTTGTCAAGAATATAGTAGAAATTACTGTCCAGCCTTTAAAAAAGAAAACCTCTTTCAAGAGTAAATAGGCACATACTACTCAAACTCCAATTCACTCCAGCAGTCTGTCACTTGTAGATTTTCAAGTATGTGATCTTTCTCTGATCCTGACCACTGAACATTTTTGGATTGCTGTGAAATTGAAAATAAAATAACATGTTTCAGGATGTACATGTCGTTGATCGCATGAAATAATCAAGAGTTTCTAGCTTAATGTTTATTTGATCTAAAAGTTTAGATTTTCTTTTGGTTTGGTTTGGCTTGTCTTGTCTCTGGAGGGGGTCTCTGACAGGGGCTGTCCGCAACCAACAGCAAGGTGGCAGGCATGATTTTGAGCAATGGAGTGATCAGTTACAGCAGACACCAAGCCCTTGAAGGGCAAAGGGTATTGGCTTGTAGAGCTGAAAAACTTGTTTCTTCTTACTGCTGTACGGTTTTTAAATTTATCCTGTCAGTATGTGGGGAGATTTTATGAGGGCAGGTGGAAGCTATGAAGATAACAAACCCTCTAATTATTCTTTCTGTGGCAGTAAGTATACAAGCCACTTTATCATAGGAATAGAAATCATGATTCACATTCATATTTGGTAAAAAAGAAAAGCTGCAAACCACATGGGACTGTGATACTACAGCTACCTATCACTTCAGCATAAACTCAAATACACTATGGAGCAATGTGCTTCTTAACACAATTGCAAAAAAAACACAAATACTTTCAAAATATGTTGCCTGAATTGTATGGCTACAGATGTAACATATAAATCTCATTCTTTTAAAACTTGAATTGTTCTCATTTGCTTCTTTTTTTAAGTAGGATTTCAAACTGCAGAAATTCAAACGTCAGCTTGGCAAACGTAGTAATGAATTCCACTTACTCGGCACTTATTTAGAAGATTCAAGGCAATATCCTTTATCATGCTTCATCCTGTAACAGAAAACTTGTAGCCAGAACAGGATACATCTCTTGCTGTTAGTGTAGATGATACATTAATAAATGCTGTTTCACTGGTATGTAAAGACATCGTAAAACTGACATTCCAACACAGATTAATTTTTACCATATGGTGATAAATATGTAATCCATGCAATAGGTCTGAATTGATACATGCATTTGACATTTTGGGGGGCTTCTAAGAAAAGACTTGGGACCTTTCTGGGATATTGAAACAGTTTTGTACAGTCCAAAGTTTTCAATAAATAGGTCCATTTTAGGAATCTTTTACGTACATGTCGCATATCTGTCACAAGGAAATAAGGCATACAGAGATAACATAAAGCAAGCTGTGCAATTAGAGATTGTACTTTTCAGCCACAGCGTCAGCACTTAAAGACATTTTTATCTTTCCGTAAACTCTACCAGGTAGTCAGAGAAAGGTGAATCAGGTATTTCAATTTCAGCTGGTGCTTATCAAAAGAACAATCCCGCTATTAAATCACTGATGTGTAACTACAGGTCTAAGTTAAAAAAACATAAAATAAAAATCAGGTCTCCAAAGTTGGAGAGCATACTTCAGCTATCTTCAAAGAGTGCCTTCTGGTTCTGCAATGTGGATGAATTTATCAGTAAATACCCCTCCCTGTCACACCTGTAATATTCCTGGTAATGACTGCATGTAGTTAGTATGAGCTGCTAGAAGGCCTTCACTCCCACAACGATGTCCTTTGGACTCGTAGCTCTCAGGGCAGGTACCCTTCCCATGACCAGATGGCCAGATATGTAGACTAGCATTTACACACCTTCAGGGTGTATGCCCTTGCACAAAGGAAAATCTCAGTACAGAAAAAGGAGGAGCATTTGGAAAGCAATGTTGTTACGGCACACGTTAAATCCTTAAGGGAAATTTGTACTTCATTATTTATGACCTTTTACCATTCTGGGGGGAAGTGGTGGTGTCTCAAAAATGGCCAAGTAAATTTCAAGAACGGAGTTTAGCTGATCCCATAGTCTCATCAACTTATTTTTCAGCGCTCCACATTAAGGAGACCTGACTGCTGCTTTTCAGGTTCAGAACCTGTATCACTAAGAGCAGTTCTAATTGCATAA
Source organism: Anseranas semipalmata (assembly GCA_013399115.1). NCBI lineage: Eukaryota > Metazoa > Chordata > Aves > Anseriformes > Anseranatidae > Anseranas > Anseranas semipalmata. The sequence continues at coordinate 91,940 of VXAA01006095.1, forward strand.
GCTTGTGCAAGTCCCAAAGCTAATCCCCAGCTGAAAAATTTATCACTGGCTGTGCGTTTACATTTGCTATCCCTCCCCTTTGCTGCAAATGCTGCCCAAGGAGCGGGGCAGGTAGCAAGAGCTGCGGGTACCCGGACTGGGAAGCAGGGATGCTGTGACTGCGGGACATCTGTGCCACCTAGCGGTGCGCTACTGGAAGCTGCAGCCAGCGCAGGAGAGAGGATGGCTTTCTGGACCCCTCCAAAAGCCTATGGCAAGACATTTCAGCGAAGGGCCTTTTTAAAGAAAGAATCCTCATTGAATGCCAGAAAAACTGTATTTACCAATTTTGGACTCTGGAGGGACTGGTCTTCTCTCAGCCAGTGATACACAGAATTCTTTAGTGATGGATATCAGATAGAAATGGCAGCAGGTTGGAGACTAATAAAATAAATAATGAAAAAATTAAAAGCAAAGTAAGGAAAAAAAACAGAAAAATAAGATCTACATGCATAGGAATACTCTTTAAAGTACTTCAATTGTGTGTGTGGCTTAACAGAAAAATCATCTCAATAAATTAGTTGTCATAAAAACATCTGCAATGTTAGAAATAATTAGGAAAGTAACTGAGAATAAAACTCAGATCATTATATTGCTGTACAAGAATTCAAGATTTTCCTATATTCTTAATTCTGTGGAAAGGTTTCGTTACCCATAAACTCAGACAAAAGTACCAAGAAAGAAAGTATAGATGATCATCAGTTTCACAATCACTGGTTTGAGAGAGATTGTATGCATAGGACTTCTGAAGAAGGACTCTGCATTATTTTAAACATACTTTGTTGACAGCTTTGGAGCATATTCAAATTCTGGATCTTGATAGGCAGAATACCACCACATTGCCCTGCTGCAGGAAAATTTCTCCAAAAGAATTGTGATTTTTTTCACCAGACTTGGATGGCTTCACAAGCGTAACTTGTAGTAAAAATGACTTGAGAAGGCTGTTCTAGTTTGGCTGCATCCTTCATCCTTGTCTGCAACCTCCTCCTAGCTAGGCCAGGCTTGATTCATTTCAGGAGCTAAGTCTGCAACTAAAACACCCTTAGTTTTGCTACTAGGTTTTTACTGTATCACATAAGAAGAGAATTAAGGGATTTACTTTGACTTACCTTGAGGAGTCTGAAGAAAACAGCATCTTCCATTATCAATTCTTTTCAGTGGCCTTCCTAGGCCTTCCCTAAATGCAGGACACTGCGTAGGTCTTGCTAACATAGCAGCTATTTGAGACTGATCAAAATAACAAACTCATGTGACGTCATGCTCCTTAGGGACACTGGAAAGATAACGATTGATGTCACAAAATTGGACCGTGCCTTAGAGTAGCATTTACAGAAGTGGTCCCAAAACCAGAGTAGGGACTGTTTTTTTCTTGGATTCGAAGGAAGAACCTGAAGGAGGCTTTTCTGTATAGAACACAGGATCCTAAATAGTCTTAAATTTTGTGCATGATAAACTGAAAGTGCTAATTCAATAGGCAGCTTCAGCATCTCCAATTCTTAACTACTTCATAAGTATTTTTATGCTTTTCTAAGTAGAAACAGATGCTGGCTCATGTAGGCGAGCAAAGCACTCCAGTCCAGTGCTGGAATCAACTGATCATCTTGACCTATTAAAAATCTCTTAACTGAGGGATCCTTCTTTTTGGTTCTTTATTTCATTCTTCCAAAACATGCTGCAACAAACAAACAGCTGAGGGTAAACAAACAATTCCAGTAATGACAGGTGCCTGAAAAAGCTATTTCTAAACTAGGGAATCAACAGCTCTGGGCTTGTTTCTGGATTAATATACCTGGACTATAATCTGGATTTCAGTTTATTGCTAAACATACAATTATTAGACCCTTGCTGGAGGAACTGATTGGTCAGGTCTCCTCAGTCTATATCTTTGCAAATAGCGTGACTTGAGATCTAGTAAGGAAACAGGATACAGGTCTAAATCTTTGTTCTTGGGTTATATCCATCAACAAGAAAGTTGGGAAAACAGCAGCCCAAAATTGAAGTTTCAAGGATTAATTATGAGGGGAGCAGAAAGAAAGAGCCATTCCTTTCCTACCTGTAGCATGGAAGATCAATTTACAAAAGATTCATCTCTGATTTTTTTGCCATTTCCAAAAATAAATTCACAGCTGCTAATCCGAGATGCCTTGCTTTGCCAGCTTCTTCTCTTGTTGTAGCTTGCAGTTCTAAATAGAGATCTCTGCTTTGATACGTAAGCTTTGATTTCCTGATATAATTGTAAAATTGTGCCTTTCTCCTCCCCCATCTCTTTGGGTAGGTCCGTGTCTTCGTGAACCAGCTCTATCAGCCTGAATCAGTGAGGGACGTGAGGCAAAACCCTGACCTGCAAGCCATCCGCATTGCCTCGGTGAACCCCATTTTGGACCCCTGGGTCTACATCCTCCTCCGCAAGACTGTGCTCAGCAAAGCCATTGAGAAGATCAAATGTCTCTTCTGCCGAATTGGAGGGGCTCGGAGGCAGCACTCGGGGAGCAATTTCAACTGCGTGGATGGCCGCAGGACCTCTTCTGCCGTGTCAAGTCAGTCACCCTCCTTCATCTCCCGTGAGCTGCGGGAGATCAGCAGCACCTCACAAACACTGCTCTATCCCCCGGAATTAAGTGAAAGCAGCGTCGGGGGGCGCGTGCTGCTTCCAGGCCCCAGTGCAAGTCTGGCTCAGTCTGACACTACATCTGTAAGGACACTGCGTAGCTCAGAGACCTCAGACTCTTCACAAGGGCAGGACTCGGAGAGCGTCCTGCTGGTGAATGAAATCAGGTCTGGTGGTGGGGCCAGCTCCACATCCAAGGGCAGCCCCCTCCAGGTCACCTTCCCCACAGAGACATTGAATTTATCAGAGAAGTGTATATAGCAATGAAAGGCATCAACCCTGGGGATCCTTCCCGGTACGCTGGAGAAACTGGTGCAATAGATAGGTATTCTACCTATTCAAGGAGAGAGGGGATCAGCTATGCTCCAAAGGGCTATTTTTCTCTTGCCATGTGATGGGTACATTTCTTTTAGACTACTGAGTACTGTGGGGAACAGACACTGCACTTGGCACTGCCATCAGAAATTGTACAAGACAATTGTACAAGCCAATTGTCTAATGGGACTGGAAACACGAACATGTCTTGTTTGGGGATGCAGGAGAGCTACTGGGCCTCTTGAAATGGAAAAATCCATCACTTTCTTTCTTTCTCTTTCCCTTTCCAAATTTGGTAGAACTGTGTTTTCTCTTCCTGTGGCTGCTCAACTATCAAGAGTTTAAGCTTCTGGTACTAGAGCAGTACTAAGAACTGGACAGAGCTACTCTGACAGCTGCCTGCAGTAGGATTTTAAAGTGTCTCACTAAAGCATGAAAATGTGAATTTTTACTGTTGTATATATATCAGGATTGAAAATATTTAAAAGCCTATTCTTCTCTATGAGAAGGGTTCTTACTAATACCAGGTATATAGAAATGTTGCCAGCCTTCTCTTCCCCCAATATTGCCTGCTGATAAGACACTCTTGTTCTAGATTTGTTATCTGTGCTACATTCATGGCTGATATAATTCTTTAGCTGAGAATACATAAACACTTTGAGTGAAATGGAAACATATGTACTATTGAGAAAAAGAAAACACATCCTTTCAGTTAAGAATATTCCTTTCAGTATATGTACATACTAAAAAGCCAGATTTTATTTATGTGCTGAGAATGTTTCCGTGTATAAACACACCTGCTCCTCTCTGAGTACTTCGGCCCACATTCTGCACACACTTAGGCACACACTTAACATTGCCCATCAGAGTAGCCCTTCTGCTGCCAGGGAGGCTCCGTACATGTAAAGTTAAGGACATATAGAAGTGCTTTTAATATCAGGGCCTAAAACTTTCAACCCCTGGTTAATAGTCTTAATATTCACTTTAGTTAAAGCATCACTGATGTAATAAAGGTATTTTTTCATAACATTTATCATTTTACTTTAAATAGTAAATAGAATTTTATGACTCTGTAATCTGATATTCCACCAAATAAACATACAAAACCATGGAAGCAGAATCTTCATTTAAACGTATAGGTTACATAGAACCATCTCCTGGTCTTGCACCCCTTACAAATTATTTGTTCCTAGAGTTTTAATGGCAAAGACATCACCAAAAACAGCTGTTAACCAGTGACAAAAGGAGTGTTGGTGTTTTGTTTTGTAAGGGTTAGATCTTGTTCCAGAAACACCATTTACTAAAATAATTCTGTACAGATATTTGGAGGATGTTTTGTCAAATACTAAGCATGTTATGCTGCTTAAAGTGTTCTCATGTGAAATGCTTTATTGTAATGAAAATCTTGAGCCTTATGTTGATGGTATGTTTAAGCAGTTGTACTGACCAAAATCATTTTGGAGATCACAATTAAATGGAAATGTTCTGCTTGAGCTCAAAAGTTTATCAGTCTGCCATTCAGTGCCAACTCCTCACTTTAACAAGCCACCCATTTGGAACACTTTCTGCTTAGCTACTCTCAAAACATACTTGGTTCTGGAAGTTTCCAAAATACCACAGAACGATCACCATTAGCAAGAGGGAGCCATCTTTGAAAATGTCCCTGAGAGCACTGACAGAGAGCCATAAAAATTTCTCACATAAACAACAACAAAAATCAAAACTCCCACTCAATTAAACCTCAGGCCTACTTCATTATTTTCCTTTAGCAGGGGAGCAGTTGAGCTTATTTACAAGTAGGAAGTGAAGTTAAACCTGTGCACAAATATTTGCGGCAGAAGCCAATATTGCACTGATTAAGTTGGAGAACAGTATTACTCAAGCTCCCACTGGAGCTACAGATAAAGATCTGCCTGAATTCTTTGCAATTAAATCACTTAACCATGGTCTGTTGCTTACTAGTGACCAACAAACACAACACACTCATTGTACTTCCTAAGATAGGAAACAGTACCTGACAGAGCAGGAAGGTGGAACTGCCACCCGCAACTATGCAACCTGTAAGAAATACTGAACCACACCTTCACAGGTGGAACAAAACAGGTACTGAATGCAATGACAGAAGTAAATATCAACAGTGTATAATAAAAGAGTCCAGTATTTAAATGAGCAAGGCCTGTGCATTACTGATGGAAAATATATGTGGTCTAAAAGACTTTTAAGCAAGAACAGACTATTGTAAGCAGCTGACTTTCCCTTAGCAAACATGAGTAAACCTGCAGTCTTCCTCCTGCCCACAGCATTGCTGGTGTATCAGTAGTGGACTGGACTCACAAACACACAACAATAACAGCACTAATTGCCTCAGTAATGAACTCAACAATTCCCAGTAAATCCACAGATTAAAAAGTCTCGTCAGCAATACTGGAATTGTCTAGGAGAACTCAATTGCAGTGCACGAAGACAAAACAGGAGCATATCTACCACTTAGCTACAAACAAGGATGTTCAGAAGTAGCCTGGCTAAAACAACAGGGCAAGTGTACCTGTGTTTGCGGTGACAGACCATCAGTGTCTCTCTCCTCATCTGCCTGCCAGTCCTGCTCAGCTTTGGAACCCTTCTCCATTCTGCCTCCATGCTGACCGTGGACACATTACTGAATTCTCTTCCTTGTCTTTCCTTAGGTTAACAAGTCTAGTAAAATAATAAATAAAGCTTTAAGTTTGTAGAGATTAACTTGCAACATGATAGTTAAAAGTTATTTTCCTGCTAGGTATTAGGAGTAGTTTTCATTATGTTCAAAAGGGTTTCCTCTCTCGTACATAATAGTTCCCTTCCACTCCCCATCCACAGAGATCCACATACCCTGATACAGCCTGTCTTCACATATGCATCCACTTTTCCCTGTCCTCCATGTGTTCACAGAAAATGCACTAATTCACAGTTCAAAAACATTTTACACCAATTTGACTCCATCCTGTTAGTTCCACCACCAGCAGTCCCGCACCCTCAGTTCCAGCAGTCTGCCTCTGCACACACATCACAGACCACAACTTCACAAGACACTTTCCATCCATTTCTGCTAGACCTCCCACACCCATACCACTCCCCAAAACCCAGTCCTAAACTCAATTTAAGCCCCTGTCCTATGGTATCGTGTGGAGAATCTACCTACCACAGGTACGACGAGAGTCAGTATTGGTAGGAGACAGTGGTTTATATGAAAATTTGTAGATTAATTTCAATCTCTGATCAATAATGTAAGTTAGCATTACAGTTAGACCTAGGTTTAAGGTGTAGGATATAATGACAGAGGACTTGGACTCTAAGGGTGGCCTGTAAGATCCTGTTATAAACCATCTCTGCTGTCTGCAACACAAGTGTTACCCAACCCAAATCAGTGTTATAGGTCCAATGCCAAAGCACTAACAATATCAATGTAATCCATTATCTTCAAATGGTACCAGCCATCATCCTAACCAAGAAGTCTTCTACAAACCTTTTTAGTCTGTATTCTGCTGCAAAACGACTGCAAATCTGATTTACTTAAGGCATATTTACTTACTATTCAAGCTACTAAGTACCATCAGACCTTTCCACTACTAGGTTCTGTTCTAGACCTGTCAGCTTTATGAGATCTGGAAACCAAGTGAAGTCTAAATCCCCTGCTTTCTGAACCCAAATGCTCAACTCATTCCTATCTCCAATCTTTCCCCGTGATCACTTACCCTCTACAATTCATAGAGATCCTATAGTTGCTGCTCTTACAAAAGTCAACCCTCAAAACCAGGACAGCACATCTGCCAGGATCCAGCAATAATTCATGCTCATAAGCTTCTTTTGCTTCTGAACTAGTCCTCTCTGGCAATACCACAGGCCAAGGACTCCAGTCCACTTGAGAACATGATTATTAATGTGACACCAACCTATAATAAATATGTATTATCTACAACCTGCCAATAAGCCAAGACCATATGTTTCTGCTTTCCTGAACCCCAGTCCTAACTTACCTCACTATAATTTCACAGCTATTGTATGACCTAGAAATAAACTAAGGGAGCACCTACCCTCAATACTAGCTTTTACCTTCTTCCCATTGGTTTTAGGATCTGTGGGGAATTTACCTCATGTAGCCAAGTAAGTTTTCAATGCTACCTTTCTCACCTTGATTCCAAACATCAACAGTTATTCAAAGAAGTTTTAGGAACTAGAAGACTAGAGGAAAAGAAGTTTACTTTTTTGCCTTCCATAACTCCCTTTAAAATCGTATCATTAAATCAGCCACTGTTATCTGATCCATACTTTCTTTATCCTCTAGCATTGTCAGAAAGCATTTATTCTCTCTCAGTATAATCTATGTTTAATTTTTTAAAGATGTTTATCTCAGTCTGTGAGGGTGGAATTCATCTACCCTGTTTCAGCATTTGAAGTTAACTGCCAGTCAGTCACCTTAGGCTTTTTTGTAGTCAATGGAAATAATTAAGCACCTTGGGTGGCTGATTCATCTAATTCAAAGATATTTATCTAACATGAGGCATATGACTGGCCCTTGAAGGCTGTGTATTTCTTTCCACTGGATATAAAAAGATTCAAAGGCCAAAATTCAGATTTAAATGTTTAACTGTAGATGATAAATTAAGCAAAATGAATCCCACCTAAACTACTGTTGCCATTGAGATTTCCTCCTTAACTACACTGCAATACTTCAACATTTTCATATATGATTCATATGGAAGACAAACACATGGAAGCTACTGCAGCCATTGGCTGCTAGTGATGATGAACAATAAATAAATAAGTTCCTGCTGGCAAAGTGGCAGCGTACGTCACAGATACTCCATTTTTGATAACAAAGGCCTTTGGATCCCACTCACTGGATAATCCTGAGAGACCATTACCTTTTATTAACCTTTTTTCTTGATGGTTGTGGTTTTTTTTTTCCATCTAATTTCAACTAATTAACATGTTCAGCAGAGACAGAAGAAGCCAACTAATTAAATGAGTAGCATCCTAAAATGGTCAATGGTAACCCTTATGCTTGTTACAACCAAAAGAAGGAACAGGTATCAGTAAACAGCAGAGAAGTCAGTATTTTATTCAAACAGGTCCAGAAAATCCCATACATGCAAAACATGGCATGCTGTACAAAAAACAGATGTTGCAATCATCAATTGTCAAGCTTCATCCCTGTTTGAGAATAAGACGGTCACAAGAACTTATCTGCTCCCTGTTTCAAGACGTTACTGTCATGACAATACCTAGAATCCGCAACCTAATATCATCAGAAGGAAAAACATATTTACTACTGGGGATGGGAACAACAACCCCTCAAGCGCAGCACAACTGTTGAGCCTGATGGTATAGATGCACACCCCTCTATTTAGCTTTGCTCAACAGAGCTGAAGTCAATCGCAATTTTGCAAATCATTTCAGTGGAAACAGATTCAGTGATAACATTAACCTCTGAAAGGAGGGAGGCAGTCCTTCCCATAGGAGTAAATACCAAACACTGACACAAGCACAAAAGGCAAAGAAAGGAAAGATGTGTTTGATCATAGCTGAGCTCCTTCAAAATGGGAAACAGAAAACATACCTTACAGCTTCTTGCACATTTCTTTTTCTAGACAGAGGATGTCTCTTCTTTGAAGAAATCTGTCAAAATCCTTCTCATGCTCTTTCTAAACAGATTGTATTATTTGTTAGGAGAAAACTAGATGAAGAAATTCTTCAACAAGGATGATTTAAAACTTGAATCAAACCATGTCTTAATCAAATACCTATTCAATAAGCACTTAAGAATCTATTTCAGAACTGAATGAACAAATAAAAATATAGCTTGGTGATGTTTTACTTTTTTTTTTTTATAGTCAAATTTTATAGAATTTTTATAATTCTTTTGGATAATTAGATGTTAAAAAGTGCAAATTATATGTGTGCATGCACACAGATCTAAAAATTCATATATTTGCAAAAATTAATGAAAGCTTAGTTATATAAGACCAACATGGCAATTAAGTCTTTGAAAAGGACAATTAATTTCTGCAACAACTGTAAATGCCCTTTTAAGAATTAACAATATTCAACTGTACTATGCTCTGGGCTAGGTGATTTTCCTACAATACACTTTCTATTGCAAAAATCACTATGCTTCTCAAGCAAAAAGTATGTTACTTCCTTTAAAAATGCGTTATTTTGAAAATAGAAACCAAGTATTAAAAATGCAAAGATTTTAAAAGGTTTCACTTGGCTACAAACCTCTTATTTGAAATGTTTTTGTCATGCGAAATATTATAAAAATTAAGTGGAAATTATATGTTCCCAACCCTGAATTATCTGCGAGTTCCTCAGCAGACCATTTTCTTCCAGTCCTGTTAGGAACGTATCATCTCTATCATGTCTCCTCTGACAATGAAAAGAGACCAGTCTTAGCACAGAGCACATTAGAGAAACAGCCTGACTTTGTTTCTTTGAACTGCCCATGTGAAGAACCAACAGCCATCTTTCCCTAAAGAAAGATGAAGACTAGGCAAACAAGTCTCCTAAGTCTCTCACAGTATGAATACCCACCACAGCATCTAAAATAAAAAAAATAGAATAAAAAGGGAGACTCAAGCAATGCTGTCCTCAACAACTGGTTCACTGAGAACATATTTTAAGTTCACAAGAATTATGAAAAGCAAATTGATTCCCTTTATCAGATTAGCCTTACTAGGAAAGAAAAGGTTAACTGTAATATGTTATCCTTCAGACATACCCATTTCCAACTCCCACCATTTTACTTTCAGTGGTGTTTGTAGTACAGCACTTAAGATAAGAAAAGGCCAGCTTCAGTCTCAACTGAATGTTCCTTCTTCTGGTGAAACATTTAATAACAAGTAAGCATTCAGGTGCTTGTTTGGTATAGCACTGCCTTTCATCTAATCAGAAAGTATTTAACCATTCACCTAAGAAGGCAACATGAAAGTTTCTACCGACTTCATTTGACTACAGATCAGATTCCAGATCTATCACACACACAAAATAAAAATCCATCTCTGCTTTGTAGGAAACTTCACCATAGAAAAATTAATGTTAATGAAAATAAAGACTTCTGATAACAGAGAACAGCTCACACTAGCTGGAGGATAAATAAAAGGATAAACGATTAAGGATTGAAATACATTTTTAAAAATCCCTTTTTCTTTTGCATTTTAAATAATAACTCATTAATTACTCAGAAAACATAGACATTAACCTGTAAAATTATGAAATACAGTAAGATGAATGCAGTTGATAGAATGTAGTTAAGCATTTTAACATTAAATTTGTTCATGAGATTTTCAAAATCAAATCTTGGCTTTCTTCTCCAAATATATGGATTGAAGAACAAAGCAGGTTATTGTTTTTTCACTTTACAAAAGAAAAATAATTTCAATCCTTTTCTTTTGTAGACTCCCCCACAGCTTAAAAAGAAAAAGAAAAAAGAAATCCAATGCAATAAATAACACTAGTTCTTGAAACAGTACTGACAAGACATAGGGCTGCCCTATCGGGCTCTAATAAAAAGGGTTTCATCAGGAGTTGTAGTGCAATTCTCCTTCTCAGTAACAGTTTCTACTGTGCCTGAAGCAGACACAATCACTACAGTTTTAGCTGCTGAAAGAGCTTTCTCCTTCTCTGCAATGGCAGCACAGACTGCCACAATTTCATCACTTTCAAAGTCATAGTCTGGGATTGGTGCTTGCGCAATCTCTTTTCCTTTGGCCAGTGCTTGCACTGCCTCAGTCTTTGTTGCCTTCTGCTGTTCATGTAGTTTTCTCGCCCACGAAAGGTCCTCTTTCCATACTTCAGGGTTCATTGGAAAGATGTGTAAGGATACCTGAAAACTCCGAATTGCCTACAAACAGAAGAGGGAAAAAACACAGATTGGCAACTTTAAAGACTACATATTTCACCACAGAAATTAACAGAAAAAAAAAAAAAGTACATTGTTCAAGCAAAAACAAAATGATTTTACTCTGATCTGTCTTTAGTGGAACATCCTCCCTCAGTTCTAAGTTTAGTAACAGCATTACCCTCAAACAACTGTGCAAGCAAGTGTCTGAAAGCACCAAGAACGCATGAACAGATCAGGTACCTAGCAACAAAGGCACAAATAACAGTTCACATGTCAAAAATAATATTGTAATTAAAAGGGTAAAAGCCAAAATAATTTTAGTTTTGAAGGCTTTCTATCCCACGTTTCTCCTGCCATTAGATGTATGGGAAGGCAAGTATAGAGAGATATGGTTTAACCAAATACAGAAAAGGAATGACTAGGATTTGAAGTATCACTAATATTGCTCCTTTTAAATTAGCATTTAGTCATTTCATGCAGACCTAATACTACAGTAATCCTAGCCTCATGATAATGAGTTTCTGTACCAGGTCAACTAAACGAATTGGTTGGCAACACACTTACCTAATCAGGCAAAAGTACACAAATGAACTCCCAATTTGGAGAGCTGCTCTAAGAAAGAAGTCCTATAATCTTATAAACTACGTAATATTAATACAATTAATTAAGTATAGTCAACATTGTTTCTCTTGTCTTTAAGCTCAATTGCAAAAAGTTCTGCAAACACAAATACCCAACACAGTCATTGTTAAATATAAAAAATCTGTCTAATCCAGTAGATGTGATAACCAGCAATAAGAAGAAATTGCTACAATATTGGAAAAATGCTAGACCAAAAATAAAAACTGTATTGGATTTATAGTTATATTAACAGTGAAAAGGTAAAGACTGACTTTATCTACTCTTATTTATAGGTATGTACACACAGGCATGTATCTATTCCACATTTATGATTTTATGGTCAGTTATGGAAGTAGCCACCTGAATGACCAAATTCTTGCGTGACGATGCACACAAGCCTTCCCGTGGGGCAGAAAAACAGTGATAATACTGATGGATAGTATTTGGGAAGAGTTCCAGCAACTTGCATTTAAAGACTTTAAAGACGTGAACAATCATCAAATGGTGTATTCTTTTATAATTTATAAATACTCAAAGGATGCAAATTAATTTGAGAAATCACTGTTTTTCATCTACATTGACAGAAACTGCCAATTCATCCTTCTCCTGGCACATAGTAATATACGAACTCCATATGACATGAACTCAGCAGCAATAGACAAGAGATAGAAATTAGATTTTAAGAAATGTTGATTACGCTATCAGTATTATTGCTGTTTTAATAGCCAGCCTTTCAGTTCCAGGAAAAAGAAATGCTTTACAATTGGTCCACAGCCAGATCTGAAGTGTAAGAGCATGCTGGACTTTAAACAGGAGGAGGAGTACAGTTTAAGTCTTGCAGAACAGTGTCACTTTGTTCAACTTTGCTTCATTTAATTTCCAGGGATAAATGAGCTACAAGTAAATGCTAAATACTCTTTCTTTTTTATTTCTGTTAAACACAAAATATAAACAAACACCATCTGCCTTTAAACCTTCCATGAAAGAAGCCTCTTAATTAAAACCTTTCTATATAGTTATGTTCATGCACATTAAATAACATTAAACACAGTAATCAAATACAGACTAACATAAGGCAACATTCAATAAACTGAGAAGCTGCCTTGATAATCATATGATACAACACAGAATGATCATCTTTGTAAATCTATTAGAAAAAAAAATTCTGCATATGACATTGCTATAAATAAAATAAACGTTAAGTAGTGCAAAAGATCAGAGGGATTACTTTTAAAGCTGCAATGCAATACTGAAAAATGCAGAATTATCATTCACATAAAATTTTATGTTGCCACTGTAACTGCTTCCACAGTCAATCTCTATTAAGACAAAAGAACTGAAAATAACAGGAAGGCAGAAATCCATGAGTATATCCCAAACTGGCATAGGTAGCTGTTAATCTATCCATCCATCTAGAATATGCCAGATAAAATGTACAAAAGTGATTTATATTTATATTTGTCATCCTGTTTATAATTTTAATCATGACAAACTGCTGCTGAAAGCAAATTCAGATGGATCTTACTTTAATCTTGTATTAAAGCCATTCACATGGGTCAATTCAGGAAGTGCTAATTTCAAATTCCCTGCTGATGGAGATATAATCTCTTATTCCAACTGCCTGTCCGGCCTTATGGGAAAATGTAATGCTACTAGACAAACTTGGTATTTTTGGCTTCATTTTAATGGGTAGCTGTGGTCTCAGAGACGCCACATCTAAGGATGTTGTGATTTTAACTCAGTACACGTTCGTACGTTTGTTTTGCTTCTTCAGAGAAGACTACTATAAAATCTATTGCATGACATTCTAGCTTGCTGAGTTACATGATATGAAGAATTTGTATTTTTAAAATATTTGACATTTTGTCATACTATTGGGTGTTCTCAGCAAACAATCATCCTCTGTCATTCATCTCACGAGCAGAATCTTTTCTGATGGTTAGCAGAGTCTTTAAATGTAAAGTGCAGTTTTGATCAGACTATGGTTATTAGTAATATGTTTTTATAACACATGGACCTAGTAATTGCCACCATACAGTGACCGTTCCCCCTAAAAAAGGTAAGGAAGCATCTCAAGAGATGATGCCATTCACATCTGTCCCTAGGGCTTATATTAGGTTTTTATGTTACATCTGACAGGAGTCTAGCTGATCTATTTTAAAGGTTGTCCAACAGTGGAGATGTATATACATCTATAAGTAATCTTCTTCCATGTTTAATGATCTTTGCAGATGGATATTTTCCAACAATCAACATAATATTTTATTGCAATTTAAGTCTGTTATTTCTTGTACTATTCTCAGTGAATATAACTCATTTTTGCAGAAACCTTTAGTATATTTAAAGACACCGACCAAATTCCTCATTACATTTCTCTTCTTTAAACCAAAAAAAATCCAGTTCTTCCAGATATTTTCTCTCTAGTTTAATTAGTTTATACGATTTAATCTGAATGGCAGATGTCTTTATTTTAACTTTAAAGAGGCTAAAATTTTCTATACAAGATTTCTGTTTTGATTATTTGTTCTTTTCAGTAGACATTTTCTCACTGAAAATTTCTTTCCAGCAAAAATAATTCTTCTGCATTCAAGAATGAGCTGAACACCTACGTTTGGCGGTTCTTAAGTTTATAAATCCACTTCATTCAGAAGCTCCAGTGCTTTCATGATTTGGAGAAAGGACCTGAAATACAGTAGGAAATTTTCCAGATGTGAAAGATGTGATTTTGCATTAAACCTACTGGAATTAGGCCATGCTATGCACCTGTAAATGTCATCATTCCCATTTGCTAGACGTCTGAGATGACGGTAGCTTAATTCTCCCACGCTGAACTTCTCCATTGCAGAGTATTCATGCGGAGTGGATTAGGATGCATCATCCCCAGGTCTGACTTGGCACACATCCTGCCTGAGGCACAGCATCTGATGGCTGACATGAAAGGCCAGAGGACATGAGCCTGACTTGCATCAACCCGGAGCCACAAGAATACAACAGGCACACGGTGGCCTGTGGCAACTGGTAGAAAAATTCTCCTCAGTGTCTTTGGCCCTGAGCACACGCCTCCATACAGACTCGAGTTTCAGAAAATTTGTCAGCCACTTCAGGTTTCTCTTCAAGGAGAAGAACTTCATCCTTTGTTTGACAAAGGCACCGGCATTTCTATCCTTCTCTTCTACTTGCTCTTGCTCCAGTGATGTGCTCCCATTTCCCAAATCTCCCTTTGCACCAACTCATTTCTTCCCGGCCTTCTTTCATCACAATCCTTATCTCCTCTCTGCCGTTATCCCTCGGTGAGTATCCTTGCAAGTAACTGCGTTAGGCTGGCTCTAACTTACAGATCTGTACAGTATGCGCTATTGCATGCACAGGCATAATCCAGGTTGATCAAGGGAACAAACACCTATCCGACCCTAGAACTTGACATATTTGACTTCTGTATTACCAAATGATACAGCTAAAGTTATTACAGGGACATATTCTCAAGAATGCGAGTAATCTGCTAGAAATGCAGCTGAAAGAGCACTTAACCTTTTGGAAATTTGCTTGCTCTTCTGCTTTACGGCCTGAAAATAAAAGTCATCTCTGAATAGACAGTATTTTCATGCATTAAAAATATACATATGTTTGGTGGTATATCAAAATATGTTTATGACTTCCAGCAGTGGTAAAAAAAAAAAAAAAAAAGAGTACACAATAGGAGCTGGTGATTGCAGGACAGACATGGGACATGGGACCTGTGGGGAACTTTCCATCACCGAGTGGTACATATTCCTGACTAGGACTGTTTAAAGCTGTTGAAAAGAACTTAACATAACTCCTCTTTATCTGACTAAGTGTTTTATTTTCTCTCAAACTTTAGCTTAATACCTCCCAGATACTATGTGTTAGCATGTGGCTGGCATGTAGTTCAGGATGGAGTCAGCAGGACAGAAATATGCCCTGTGATTTTATTGTTATTTTTTAAAGAAATGTCTTTTATTAAATCCTGATAAGGAAAGCAGTACCATTTACAGCTTTTGCTTCATACTTCAAATGGAGTAACAAGAAATTCTAAGCCAAAATTATAAACTAAGTAGCTATTTTTAAAATTGAATGCCTCTTTTTATTTTCATTTATGCACATAAAAAAAGTAAGTACTGACTACATTAATATAATGAAGTTAAATATTCCATCAATGTGCTTAAATAGTCGACTATAAAAATAATCCACAGATTGCGTTGTGCTTAGAAGGAAGATTGTCACAGCAGTGTAATTAAATATTTTAATCTCATTATACGTCTATAAAAACAAAATCTGAGTTATTTATCCCCTCGAGTTGGCAGGAACACAATCTGAAGGACAGACTTCATTGCTTTTCAGTGGAAGACCAACCATCAGTTTACAAAGGCTATACATAAAATGCCACATCTTTTAATATTCCTTTTGACTACCAAATAGATTCCAATTAAAATGTAATAATTCCTCTTTGCATAACTGCCATCACTACGTAAAAGCCCTGACACTATTTCTTTCAGGAGAAATTAAAGGAAAGGCCTGATTTGAAGATTCACATAGCCAAGACTTGATTTCTTCTACAGAACGCAGTCTCACTGCATTACAGCACACGACGCCAGTAACTACTTAGTAACAATGCAGCAAAATGCATTGTCCCAAACATCAAACAACAAGCACGCACAACTGGTTCGTATTTACGCATTTGCCCAGTTAGTTCTGCAATCGTGAACGTTCCAGATTTGAAAATGAGGGCCCCGTCCACGACAGGTAAACTTATGTCACAGAATGGTTGCAGCTGGCAGCGACCTCTGGAGTCACCCGGTCCAGCGCCCTGCTCAAGCAGGGACACCCAGAGCAGGCTGCCCCAGACCGCGTCCGGACGGCTGTGGAATATCTCCAAGGTGGGAGACTCAGTTCCTTCCAGTTGGTCATTTTTTAATGCTGCCTTTGTTGGTATTTTTTTGCTTGTTTGGTGAGTTCTGTTTTTCTGTTTTTCTTTTTTTAAATGAAAGCATGGGTCTCACTTTCTCTCATGGGAAGAACTGTTCTAATGAAGGTATCAGTGTGAAATTGTTAGTTTAGATTGTCACCACCGATACTCACTTGTAAAACTCACTTGTAAAACCAAACATTTACAATTAGAGAAATATTGCAAGCCTGACTATACATTTCTACAGTTTCTATATTCATATTGCAGTTTACTCTTAAGGGTGTTCTTACAAAGTGGTTTCTAGAATTTAAGGGATTACTGCATGTCACTTGAGGTGCAGAAATTAAGTTCTGCTTGTTTGTATTTGTTACTATTACTTATCCTATTTACAAAATTCAGAAAGAAAGAGCAAAGTACATGTGAAAGTTAAAGAAAATAGGGCTAATTTACCTCATTCTGTTTCTGTCACAAGTTTGACAAAAAACTCCTTCTTTTCATTTGAAAGAAATGAATATATTATGCAGCACACATAAAATAGATTAGATTTGTTTGGAAGCTGTATTTTAGACAGGGGAAACAAACTCAAAATACAATAAATTGTTTTTTCCTAAGAAAAGTGCATCATTTGTTGCGAAGTAATAAAAATATTTACGACAGACCATTTGGCAGGATGTGGGTAGTGAAGAAACACATTGAGGGTTGGGGGGTGGGGGGAGACAACTGAAACAATGAAACAGTGAAGCTGCTCTTGAGAAGGGCAATAATTCCCAAATCTCAAACATTACTAAAAGCGCTGACGTTTATGCTTTATTAGCTTTTCTTTGTAAAAAATATAATGCGGTGAAAGATGAGAAAATCATGAAAGGCTAATGGGAAGAGTATAATTACAATAGATCACTAGTTCAAGAAGCCTCCACAGGTTCAACAGTTATGAAATCACTTAACCTTTTAAGACTTCTCGTCTTTTAAGATTCCTTAAAAAATCATTCATTTGAAAATATTGAGCATTATCTGCAGTTTAGAATAACTCCCAAAGTACTTTTTTGTATGAGAAAACCTTCATCAGAAGACAATTCAATATGCCTTAAATACACAGAAAAGCAAAAAAAAGTAAAAACATCCCAGAGCACTGAAGAAGCCAACGGGCGCTTATCCACCCCCGAGCTCCCTGCTCAGACAACAGAGACACAAAAGCATTCAAAGGGCAAAACCTACCTGGTAATAACTCTACCTCCCTGTCTCTTCACAGACAGTAAGGTCAATAAAACATAACTACAGGTGCACGTACAGTAGTGCTTTGTTTCAGATCCATAATGTGCCTGGATGCAAATCTCTGATTGTTCCCACTTAAAATGCTTTCGTTTGCATTGTGGAGTAGTCTCAGACAACATAAACTAGATTCCTTTCTGATTAAACTTGACGATGCACTCCAAGAGAGCACCTGAAGTGCTCCAAACAGAGCTTGTCTGAATCAAAACAAAATAAACAGTGTGGATTCTAAGTCCCCAGCATTATTAACTGGAGATATCCACTCCTGTTGGCACGATGTAACTAGTCAATGCAGATGAAGCTTACAGGACCTGGTGAGCAGACTTGGTGGCATAACTAATATGGGTAAATTGGTATCTATTAATTTTCATTACTGTGACTGTAGCATTTTTTATAGAATAAGCAGTATCAGTTACCTTGCAGAAAATAACCTGGAATATCTTGAGACTAGCGTATTTAAAATCTCAGACATAATTTACAGTGACAATTTCAGGCACGTAAGGAAAGCAAAAAAAGGATTTACATATTGATGATCCAGACATGACAGACCATCTGCTCTTACCTTCTACAAAACAAAAGCAATGGAATGTCACCTGTTATCTGACGTGATGGAGATATGTATGGATTTATATTAACCATTTCATATTATGATAGTGTGACAACATAAAGTAGCACACTACACACACATCTGCAACACTCTGCTTTTGCCTTATGTTATTCTCACGTTATGGGACTGCTTTAATATTTTTTTTAATACTGCTCCTTACTATATTTAAAAAAAAATGTTTACACGTGATTTGTTAGCCTCACTCAAAAAAAATCATATTTTTTTTTATCCTTGAAAATTTTTCAGTCCAAACATTGCAACTTTCCAGAAATACTAACGACAAAGTTACTTATTTCTATCAAACTGGCACAAAACTACTTATATTAGAACTAAAATAAAGCCTGTATCATTTCTTTTTTAACTGAGAGCTCATGATGAGTTATTTTTCTAATGGACTCTTCTGAATGTAACTGAATTGAAAAGTTCACTCGTTATGCTTCCACACTTTAACACGCAGAAAACTATTACATTATTTACACCTGTATAACCTGTAAACGGTGGGTGATTTGATGTGGGGAAGAGTTGCCTTTTGCATCACATTATGTGGCCAAGACAGTACCATGGCATACAGCTGCAGCTAGAGAAAAGATGCAGTCCAGCTACTGCAGAGCACCCCAGCCTTTTTACTCTCTTATTAGCAAGAGAATCAACTTCACCCACCATTTGGAGTCAAGGAGCCACAGGGAAGCATGTAAGGTGCACATATGATTTACCGCACCTGAAGCAGAAAAGTAGGAGACAGGGAAAACAAACAAGACACCTCTTAGCAGCCATGTATAAAACTGAGGCTGGGTATCACCTGGGACTTCACTGTACCTTCAGCTTTAAAGCATGGAGAGCTGCACTGTAGCAGTTACAGCACCCAGAATGTAGTATGTGCAGTTATGTCAACATAATTATTCTGTTATATGAAGCCATCACTCAAACACAGCATGTAACACAAAAAGCTTTGAGCTAGGCAGGTCTTGCACAAGTGCAGTGACAAAACAACACAGAAAGCATTTGTGAAAAACAACCAAGTAGAGGGCATAACGGCGATAAATAGCAAGAACCTTTGTCCTTGCCTACTTTCAGGTTATTTAAGGATATTGAGCTACCTTGATATTCATGTACTTTCATTCTCTCACGCACAATTCAGAGGATGTAGTTTATAATTTTAGCATATCAATGTTGTCCATTTTCCTACCAGTGCTATCTCTCCTAATCCAAGTTGGGCACGTCCCAAAGTCTGCCAGGCATCCCAGGAACGTGGGTTTCTCTGAACAGCCATTTCTGCTGCATGCACTGCTGGAAACATTTCATGTAAGGACATCAGGACCTATGGCAGAAAAATAAGAGGAATAAGAATAAGCAAATTGAAAATAGCATTAAGTTTTCTGGGATTACCCAAGCAACCACCATTGTTACAATAATAAAGACAGGTTTGTCTCACCTAGGTTTTTATAGTTTACAAGTCAGTTGCCTAATCTAAGATAGTCACGCAGACTCGCTCCATAGCTCACAGAGAGAAATAGGCGTGCTACGGGATGAATTATCTAAACTATTTAAGTGACTCTCCTAGAAGCAGATGAATTACTTCTGAAGGCATCCCTCTCCCTCCCTCCCTACAAATACCACATTCTGTAAAAGAGTAACAGAATTGTGGTATTACACTTAAGAAGAAACACACTGAGAATTAATCACAATAAATAAGCAAGTACTGTTGCAAAATGTCCGTGTTTTATTTTTTCTTTTTAATAGAAAACAAAAATCTATCCAATACAGTAACAGCACATGTGATACAATTATAGAAACAACCCTTGTAATTCAGCATGGAAACAACTGTAAAAATCATTATTGTATATTTGGAGAGAAGGCTTTGCTACTGCGGAATGCTTTACTTAGATATGAAGTAATCTACATAAAAAATGTAAAACAGTGGTTTCCGAATGTGGAAATCTCTTTTACTCAGCACTACAGGTTAGTGTGAGCCTGTTACCAAAGTATTCTATCCCTTGCATTGAACCTCCATAACTAAGCCTATAAATCATAGTTAACAACCCATAACGTGGCTCAAAGCTTGCCTTATTTTTCCAAGACCTCCATGAGATTGGCATACTACCTGAAGACCTGCATCACTCTGAGATCATGATTTCAGACACCCGCATGCTATGGTGATAGATAACAGTGTAAGAAACAAACGACAACTGCATTCCAACAGTATGATGAAAACGTCAACCACAGAAGTAAGACTCATGTGTGGGCAACCACTTTCTTCCCAACTGGTCAATCCACAAGCATGACAAATAATATCAGAACACAGTAGCACTGCTGCTGAAGTGTGAAAAGCATTTATTTAGCCTTACTGCCCCATGATATATTGAGCAAATATGAGTGTAACATAAAGGAGGATTCAAATGCAATTGTCTTGAATTAATTAAATTAATTAACTTTAATTCACAAAGTACTTGCACAGCACTAAAGTAACTACAGTAAAAGAATTAGACAGCTTTACTGCAGAAAGTAACCCTGCACGCAAGAAATGCAGCAAGCAAAACCTCCAAAAAAGCCTTTGGATCCATACCTCTGGTGTTTCAGTAAGACTTAATTTTTTCTGGAGAGTAGTTGTATGGTTTTGCTTTAATTCGATTTAACAGGCTGTACACTGGAATTTAAAATACCTAAAAATCTTTAAAAACACCACATAGCTGTATGTCACGTTGTGTCGTTTTCCCTGCTTTTTTTCTAACAGTTCTCAACAATTGTGCTTTCTCAGCAAAGTTAATAATGAATACTACGTATTTTTCCAAAACTTTCAGTTCAACTGCTTTTTTCTGCGCAGCGCCTCCTATCTGCAACAGACTTATGAATTGAATCAAACTGTTACTAGAGGACAGGAGTATATCCTACCAAGATTAAGTGATTCTGCACCTCTCAACTAGCTTTTACGTTAATTTCTTAATGTATTTATTCTCATATTAGAAAACAAATCAAAGTTATGCATCTCAGAGTATTTAGTATTTCTTACAAGTACTTTCTACTGCAACAACTCCAAAACATCATTATAAGTATTTAGGACATCTTTTGTAGTTTCTAATGAATTTTACTGTATTGTTTACTGAACTGTGACCTCACTAATGCAAGGCAATTACTCAATTTTCATCTACTTAAAACTGCTGTGTGCACTAATGTAAGCAGCTGCTTTAAAAGTGCTCTTTCAGATCATGGTGGTAAGTACTGTGCTACTACTAACTGTGGCATCTGTTTCTCAGGTTACATTCAAACAAACAGATGTTTGAATGTATAGGCATTTTGTCCAGCACAGATACATTTCTGAGTTATTTATAAAAGGACACAGTCATACTTACCACTCATTATGGAAGAATAAAGTCATTAATGCATATTATTTTCCTACAATTTAATTTTCATGCAAAAAGACCATCAAAATTAACATACAATGGCCGATGTGAATGTGTGCAGCTTTGTTTTGGGTTACTCTATGTGTGATGATATCATCACATTAATAAAACTGCTGCGTGCTAGATAGCACTACTACTTGAAAAATGAACTAGCAAATACTCAGTTATTCTACATCTGGAAGATCATGCTGACTAAGGAATATAGACCATGGCTAGCATAGTTTTATTCTGCACAGTTTTGACAAGAAGCACTCAGCCCTTTAACTTAGGGCAGACCACACGGCCATGACAAAGCTAAACATGAACCACATGTGCAGTAGCCCCATTTGTCATATAATATGCTTGTCACATGCTCAATGTGCAGCGACGTCAAGCACAATCCCCTGGTCACACACAGTCCAGCGTGAATCTAGTCTGCATTTATTCCTTCTAAAAGCAAGGTTCTTTTGCTGTCTCCAAAGTTTTTTCACATTGTTTTGATTATATTCTCTTTATTGTTTGTTTCCTTGATCCCTACATATCACACCATAATGAACCACAGTCCATTTGACTTAAAAAAAAAAAAAAAAAAAAAATTAAACACAGTGAAATGACAGTGTCTTACTCAAAGTCTTGGCCTCACTTTCTATGGTACACAAATCGATTTTATCCTCATGTTAAGAATCTATACTTTTTGGCTCTTTTTATTTATCTCTTTTTGAATAAGTTACTCTTATTTGGTCAAACATGGCATCAGCATAATGATCTAGTTTTCTGCTTCTCACAAAGATGTCTCCAGGTCTTCTTGCATTTCGACCAATATGCTTGAAACTCTTGAGCTGATCTATTATCTTTTCCTTCAGATGTGTGACTGAAACAGGAATCTGTCAACCAGTAGCAATCCCCACACCTGACTTTATTAGAATGCTTGCTGCTACTCTTATCTTTGCTTAATTTTTATCTTCTCGTTGTTATGGTCATTTGTTACACTTGGAAGCTTGTTTAGACTTGGATATTTAACTTCAGTAACTGTTTTGAAACAATTATACTGAAGAAAATTCAACAAAATAACTTACCCTCAAAGGCTCTCTCCAAAATAACCATGCTCTTTGATTTGGTTGAATTCCTTTCAGAAGGAACTACTCCATGTGGGGTATGTTGGGAGTCTATTGTACTTAGTACAACAAAGCTCTTGACCTTTTCTTAATCTTTTACGGACTACAGTACAATTGACTCTAAATGGCAAGCTATCATCAGCATGAATCCAGACACACACAGAATTACATTAC
This sequence comes from Anseranas semipalmata, assembly GCA_013399115.1. Classification (NCBI taxonomy): domain Eukaryota; kingdom Metazoa; phylum Chordata; class Aves; order Anseriformes; family Anseranatidae; genus Anseranas; species Anseranas semipalmata. Next base: position 114,865 of record VXAA01006095.1, read on the forward strand.
TTCATCAGCAACTTTGTGCAATCTCTTTTGGTTCGAGTGGTTCAAGTTATATTCACACCTATTTCAATGTAGTTTTGGTGGGATTTTTGTTTTTGAGAGAGAGATTAATAGTTGTCACTCTCTGCTAGTCACTTCTAGCAAAAACTCAGATTAGAAGTGAAAACAGGAACAAGCAAGCATTACTTTAACGGTCACAAACCATTAGAATAAATTAGACTAATCACACAGCATTTCTTTAAAATGGACTTTTACCTTTAAAAAAAAAAACTAATTCAGTTGCACTAGGGTGTTTTTCAATGACCAGACAAACAGCATGATGTTTCAGAGAAACTATGTATCACCCAGAAAAATGCACCAATATAACCTTGTCATTTGAGGGGATTGGAGATATCAAGCTTTTATTTGTCATAATTATGCTGGGGAAAGCCTCCATAAAGAGACAATCCTATCAGCAAAACAGATCTTTATTTTGAAACAAGCTATGACAGAAAAGGGCTGTTTTGCCAGAATCACCTGCCTGTGAAGGAAGGATGAATATATGTATGTTTATTTATGAATGTCCCTTTTAAGAGCTGACACTCTAAGATTCCATTTCTTTTCTGTTACTAATTTCTTGTATAAAATTTCTTTTGCAAATTTCATTAACAAGATGGCACTCAAGCTTCACAGTTAAGTAATCTCATTGCATATTTGATTTATTTTCCAGTTACAGTGAAAGCACTTCATTAGAAAACATTCTTAAAACTAATCAAACAATTAGAGAAGAAAACAAGATCTTATAAAGCAGAAAAAGCATCTCATGATTCTTCCTATGCACACATTCCCTCTAGTCATTTTTAATATATATCTTATAAAGCTGTTCAGTTAGAAGGCTTCTCAGAAGTTTATTCCAACATAGACTTACAATTATCACATGCATTGAAACAAAGAACATTATGTCACTATGGTGACTTTGTTTAATAGGTCTAGCTTTAAGAAAAAAAAAAAAAGTGAGAGTGGATGAGAAGAACTAGGAGAACTTTGTGGGGAAAAAAAAATTAAACATTGTAACTGTCATCAGGAGACTGACCAACTAAAAACATCCAGACATTAGAATGACCTGTCCTGTGCTACCCACAATATTTTGGAAGTGTTATGAATCTGAATGAGTCCTCACTTCAGATGAGCTCAATGGCTTGAAGCTGAATCACTATATATAGACACATTCCAAGTCCAGTGAAACTGACCCAATTACTTCTTCCACCCAGACACCCACTTCAAAATAGTCATGAACAAAATTCTTCCTACCTGTAAGCAGTTTACATTTACCCGTGCCATAAAGCAATTACTGTTGCACCACATAGCAAAACCTTTTGTTATTGACCTTTCTGAAGTTTTTATCAATATTTTCTTGGTAAACTCTTCTCACTACATCCTTTTTTTAAAAAAAAAAAAAAAAAAGAAGAAGAGAGAGAGAGACTCCCATACTTGCTTATATTGTGATCAAAGAAAAGAATTACAAACTCAGGTTAGTGGGAACCTCTGGAGGTCATCTAGTCCTACCTCTTCCTCCAAAGAGGGTTAACTTCAGTCAGGTTGTTCAATAGCTTGTCCATAAAAACTGAATATTTTCAGTTTCTTGCAGAAATCTGTTCAATGCATAGTCATTTTCACTGATTTTTTTTTTTCTTGCTTACAGAAAATAGGAATTTCTCTTGTTTTAGTTGGTAAGTATTGCCTTTTACCCTCTGGGTGTGCACTTCTGGGAAGAATCTCTCTCCTCTGTTACTCCCTACTACATAATGGGTATCTTAGAATCACAGAATCACAGAACATCCTGAGTTGGAAGCGACACAACAAAGATCATGGAGTCCAAATCCTGGATCCACACAGGACCACCCAAAAATCAAAACAAGTGTCTGAGAGGGTTGTCCAAATGCTTCTTGAACTCCAGCAGGCTCAGTGCTGTGACCACTGCCCTGGGGAGCCTGTCCCAGTGCCCGACCACCCTCTCGGTGAAGAACCTTTTCCTGACACCCAGCCTGACCCTCCCCTGTCACAGCTCCATGCCGTTCCCTCAGGTCCTGTCGCTGTCACCAGAGAGCAGAGATCAGCGCCTGCCCCTCCGCTCCCCTCGTGAGGAAGCTGCAGGCCGCCATGAGGCCTCCCCTCAGTCTGCTCTTCTCTGGGCTGAACAAACCAAGGGACCTCAGCCGCTGCTCATACATCTTGCCCTCTAGGCCCTTCACCATCTTTGTAGCCCTCCTTTGGTCACTGATAGTTTTATATCCTTTATAGATAGATATCTGTGAAGTTTTTGTCTTCACAGATGAAATAAACCAACCTAGCTAAAACACTAAAATATCTATTAGTTTACTAGCTTGCACAGTGGCAGCAACATTAGAACATTACATAATTACAGTAAATCACAAACTGGTTAATCAAACTGGTTAATCCACCACAAATCAGGAGCAACCAAAAATATTTTGAACACAACTAGAGTCAATACAATGCATACAGCTATAATACTGACAAAGAATACATGAAGAATTTAGCAATTCATATACCGAAGTTCATCTAGTTCCACAGACACCAAATACAGTTCAAGGACAGCATAAGAACTTCAGAGTAGACAGATGCTCCGTCCCAACCCTCTCAGTCAATCTCCTCTTAAACTTACACAGGTACGGTGCTTGCACTGTAGTATGATGTGCTATTTTGCTTAGAAGTAATGTTTGTTTTAATTAGTATATTTCTAGACTTTTTTTTTTTTTNTGCTATCCACAAAAACATACAGTACTGTTTTTAAGTCAACTGATCTCAGTAGTTGTGGGTTGCAGTGTTTCTGCCTGTCGTGAGAAAACAGCCGTTTAAGACTGCCTCTCGGAAGAGTATGTTAAATTCAGTTCAAACTGGTTCATGCCTACACCGTGTTCACTGACTGTAATAGCCATGTTAGTCAAATATCTGTTCAAGCAAATGAATTCCGGTGGGCCTGGGGAAAAAATTAATACCCACATCCCTCTTATCTTTCTTTTCTGTATGTTGTCATAGTATCCCTCATGGACAGGTTGGCAGCCGTCAGCCTCCAACTCATCACCACAAATTGATCTTTTACCATCATGCCTGGTTCCAACTGACTGCCAGTAATGCAGAGCTGGTATTAACCTAAATTTATAATTCTGTAACTAACATATCATTACTAATGATCATATATCAACTAGATACAAATCAGCAATTATTAGCTGATTTATTACAACCTGAACTACTCATTATGAAATCTGGCCATTTCTTAAGAACCTTATCATTTCTTAAGCACAAAGAGGGATGGGTGGAAGGTGAAATCATTTCTTCATTGAGCTATGGATTTCTTAATCTTTACGAACAGGGGTGCAATGATTTAAATATGAATATAATGGACTTGGCATACAAAAAGAGATATGCAGGTGAAATCGTGATCCTGTTCAATGAATGCAATTTGCAGATCCAGGGCTGTACAGAAACAAGACAGCTGATAAACAGCCAAAAAGCTTACTAAATTGAGATAACCTTTTTTGTTTGTTTACATTTGTATTCACTGGTTTCTATAAATATCTATAAACAATTATATTGTGAACTTTAGGATTCTTTTAAATAAGTTACTTCACACTTACTTTAAAATGTTCACATTTACTTTACTTTAAAACTGATATATTAAGAATGTGTTAAGGTATAGCAAACAAATACGTTGATCCCTGTCCCCCGGATATGAGGAAATTTATGTAAAGGCCATCAATATTAAACTATTATGCAGATTCAGGATCCCAAAAGAACAGCAGGACTGTTGTCATAGTTGCACAATGCCTTTGACTATTTGTTATCTGAGATCTCTGCGATACATGTATCACTGGATGAGTAACATTAACCAGGTGAATTCTCAGGAATCCTGCCTGAACCCCAAGCGAGTTCATTACACGTACCAAGGCCCTGGTACATGTACCATCTCTCTTCCCCCAAGAAAGAGTCCCAGGTGGTCCACTGTACAAAAGTTCAGACCCAAATTCATACAACTCCTTCATGCCTGCTTCTCCAACTTTGTAATTCAAAGCAGTGAAATAATGCAGTGAATGTTTAAGAACTTGTCACAATGAATTTCAAGCACTCTAAGAGACTGCATTAATGTACATGGGCTTCATACACTCCTCTGAATATGATACTACTTATCTAATACCAGAATTTAATACTAGGGGTGTTTGTTTTGCCAAAATATTAAATAACAATAATACAGAAATGAACTGCTTGCATAAACATTTATTGGATACTTGCAACAGCGAAACAGTTTAAGCTGTAAGGGAGTATCAGCTAAATAAATTGAAACATGTTACATGCAAAGGAGAACAGTATGTGCACCCCTAACCTCTCTACACACCATAATCATCTGTTTTAAAAGGGATCAAAGAGTAGCTGAGAGCCATGGAAAGAAACTCATCAACTTTTATGGGTTTTGAACCAAGATACAGTTGAGCAACTCCACAGCTCCCATATGATTTTCTGGAAACACACTCATTGAAACTGTCATTGACAACTGAAAACTTTAAGCACTATTTCCGCTCTTCAGAAATTAGGAAAGACATTTGTCCCACATCAGTTAAAATAGGGATTTTAAAATCCTTTCCATAAATATTTACAGATTCCTACTGTGTCATTAGTGTATTTTTCTGAGCTGCATATTAAACAACAGGGCATTTAAGATGTTACTTCGCCACTCAGAAGGCGCATACTGATGAACTGGGGAGCCGCTATATAACCCAACCTAAGATTATCTTTATAAACCTAACAGGATACACAGATGTTCAAACCCATGCAAAACATTCCATCCTATGTTAATTCTCAAAAAACACAACTCACAGAGAGACTTTTCTTCACCGACAGAAAACTAGTACAGACCATAAAGAATCTTTGCATATAGTGCAAAGTCATTGGTAACATGAATCACCTCGTCTAGTATGTGACTCGCACCAAGACAGACGGATTTTCATAGTCCCGATACTGGTCAAACTCTTGCTGAAATTGGTGTACAGCTGTTCTTCCAAATCTGGAGCTACCTAAACTTTCTCATTTAGCTACACAGTAATAGCTTCAGTATTTGTGCTGGTACAATGGATTGGAATAACATACTCAGCCATAAGACAGTATCATTTAAATATTAACCACAATATTTTTGGAATGACTTAGTATTCCTATTTTGGCAAAAAACTGATTTTTACAGCTCACATTAGTGCCTTTAGAAGTAGAAAGGTATCAAATTACACATTATACTAATCAGCTTCCAGTAAGCATAAGTCATACTGCAAACAGCATCTGTAATAGTTATTTGCTTGTACTAAAGAAATGCCACCAGTTTAAAGCTTAAAATAGAGGTTTTGTTGAAAATGTTTAAGAAATAACTTTATAGATGCATACTATTTTATACATAAACTTATCTTCTGTTACACTGTGAATGAGAATGTATTATGTAATAACGAAAAGTGAAACCAAAGAGAAACAGTGCAACTGTCCAGCTGTGCTCCCTTCTTCAGGAAAGGCAGCAAAGGCACGTTGGAAGTCAAAGGCTGGATTCCCTTATTCTTTCAGGTTTTGTTCCTCTCCAATAGTATCATTAATACAGGCAAAGCAATTTTACAATCCAAATTTTACAAGTCGAATCACAGTCACACAGCTGGTTTCTGAGCCCTTTCCTGGTGAGCAGGAAAGCTGTGTGCCTGCATCCTCCAAGTCACCTACAGATATCTTGGTCATTTAGATGAAATAAAGGGACCGGAGGTGCCAAGTACGCAACCACACGTCAATATTAGGTATTGCAGCTGGAGTACCGACTGAATGATGATGCAGTAAGCACCTGTTTGCACACGTCACACTGCACCGCAGTCCAGATGCTGGTGAGATAACAATTCCCTGTTATTTCCACTGTGAAAATATTTACTTTTTAGTTTTATTTACTTTAATTAAACAAACTACTTGTGGAGAGCTAGCTTTCTGCATGTATTAATTCCTGCATTCACATAAGATCATAATAAAGAACTATTACATGAGAGATATTCACTAAATTGTTCCACTGAGCTTAACTGCCTTTTTCAACAGACTTCTCCCAACTAAGACAAAAAAAGAAACTCAAACTGCAAAATAAAGGCTACTGTAAAAACATCCTGCATGAAAGATCTAGCAAGACAGCCCTTGAACCACTTCTTCCCAAACTAGAAGAAATCCTACTAGGCGGTCTGTTTTATTCAAACAAGAGTTAAATTTTTATCTATAGTCAAAAAAACATATAGGACTGATAGCATTTTCACATCTTCACCCACCCACCCCACCCCACCCAAGTTTTTCTAACACAAGGTAACTGCATCCCCAATATACATATATGTTGATAAAGCAATCCAACAATACACTTCACCAAAAATAATTCAGGAAAAGAAACCTTTAGAGTCAGTATTTCTCAAACCAAATTCAAAACTAAGTAAGATCTAAACCTTCTGTAGCTACACAGAACAAAAGACTCCTTCAGCATTACTGTACTGAAAGTAGCTTATAATTATTCAATTTATTATTTTACAGAATCTAACTTTCTTCAGTTCATAGACAACATGAGAGGAGATGTGACAATATTCAGAAAAAAAAAATAGCAGTTACCACATCTTGTGTTTTTGGTTTTGTTTTCTTTATACCAGAATCAAATTGCAGTAGCAGTAAAGATTTTAAAACTAAACAATATACCAAGCTTCCCAACAGTGATATAACACATTCACTGATACACTGTTTTCACTCCTTTTCTTCTCTCAGCTTTAAACAACGTATTTTTCCCCCATATTTTGAGTAGCTATCTTCCTAAGTATATCTCTTCCCATTCTAATCTGTCCAGCTAATTGAAGACTGTTTTTGAAAAAGCCTTTCTTCTACCTGTGTTCTCCCTTCATCTCTATTTACCTGTCCTCTGCCTTTTGTAGTCACATATGTCAACTGAAAAAATTTGTCATACACAATTAATTTAAGGCTTAAAGTATTAGTTAAGGATTCCCGAAAACGTACGTGAAGAAGGAATGGTTCTCATTGTTTCCCCTGAAACAACAAAAGCTTCTCCCACAGACAATATGAATACACTTATATTGTGGCACATTAGAAAGAAGAAAGTTTTTTTATATTTCCAGAAATGAAACCTAAGTTGTCAGTGTGGCCCTCTCCATTCCTGATGAAATAGTCTCTGTAAATGTGCAAATATATACAACATTGCTACATTTAATCTTCCCTCTAGCCTGCTCAGACACTATACCCTACAAGCAAAAATATTAAAACACAGGTAATGTGTTCAGCAGCATGGCAGGTGTTTTCTGTTTCCATTCATCTCAACTGTGACATAGCACAGCCATTATTTTCTTAAAGGAAAAAGAATAAAAATTAATAAAAAAGTAGAAAAAATATTATGGGGAAGAATAACAAAAGCCTTTAGCAACTGAAATAATAAGGGGAGCTTTAACAGGTATTAAACACAACAAAACAACATGATAAGAAATCTGAAGCCATACATTTCTTGTTCTCATTCTCAATCCAAATTGAAAACGTTTTTGTAGAACATCATCTTTATTTAATACAGGAGAAAAAAAAGTACTTTTATACCTTGGCAAACAGATGGAGGCAAAACCTTCCTGATCCAAACAAAACAACAAATCCTGGCACTTTTGCCATCTAAGCTACACATAGAGACACACTGAAATTACAAGCTGATGTCATAATTTTAGAGAAGTGTTGATGGCTGCAAGCCTTTTTCATCGAAACATCTGTAAAATAAAGGCTTTGATGAATTAAGGTCATAAATATACTCCAATTAATGTTGTTTTTCCAAGACTAATTTATCTATGAAATACTTAATGTGAAAACAGAGCGGAGCATGTCCTGTGTACTGTGCATCTGTGAGTATCCGTGTTTAACATTGAGAATATTAAGCCAACTCTTTAGACTAAAAAGAGCAGGCAGATTTTCTCTGCCTCTTTAGGCAGAGTCAAACTTGTTCATCTGTCAGAGTAAGGCTCTCCCTGCTCCCCTCCAACATGATTTTCAAATAGTTCAGTTGCTTTTTCTACATTGTAACATCCTAATTCACATCCTAGCAAAAATGTTATTTATTGTGATTGTCTGTGATACAGGATATTTTAATTCCTGCTAAAAGATGCCCTCTGGTGTTGAGAAGAAACGGAAATCCTAAATTAATTTTGCTGTAGTTTATGCATACAGCAATTATACAACGTTGGACAGTATCTGGTCTTGACCACAGTGTTTTCATTTCTAAACTGATAAAGAATTGTCATGATTTACCTGTGATTTCATCTCATAAAGCGTAGCATCTTCTGGAGTTAACTGAAGTGCTTCATCCCACTTGTGAATAGCCTCCCGGTACCTGCAGTTAAAACAGTATTACAATATTACACTATATTTAAAGGATACTTATATTAGGTATTTCTATTTTTAAACCTGACATTGTCCTAATTAAAGTGCCACAGCAACTCATTAATATGAATAATTTTTCTAACCAGTTCCCCATAAAACATGCTGAATTGCTTTGAGGAACTGGGTATTTGTTCTTGTGACCAAGTAAGTGCTAAGTACTACCCTGCAACTGGCCTCAAGTGAATTCACAAGTCAACACAGGAAACCTATGTCAAACCAATGAATTAAAACTAGAATTCTTGAACTGAATCCATTTTCCCTTATTGTCAAAAATCATATTCAGTCACGTACAAAAAAAATGTAATCTGAACCCAACATCAGTCACCATTTAAAACCCCTACAGCCATCATTTAAAATTTCTTTTCAGCCTCAAGAGCTACTAAACATTGGAGTTACATTCCAGCATTTCTGTACTGTTACACAGACTAAAATACAGAAGTTTGAGTAACTTTCGTATATAAGGATAAAAAGGAAGTAGAAAATAAACAGGTACACCAAAATCAATCGACTTTGGGAAGATACACAGTAATTTTGTAATATGTTGTCCTCCCATAGAAAACAGAAGAAATGAGTTGACCAAACCTAACGAAAAGTAGACCTTTGTCTCCAACAAAGTGGTGACACTTGGACAAATGCATACAAGGGTTTTAAACTACACTGAAGAACTTTAACAGAGTAATAAACAGTTACAGGGGTGCAATCTTTCAGACTTAAAGGCGGCCTCATATTATCATCAATGAGCCTGTTGAGTGCAGCAAGTTCTCTGAATCCTCCGCTTCAAAATCCAATAGTTGTAAAGATACAGTTGTAAAGTCAGTGTTCCAGTAAATGTTTTATGAAATCCATAAACCTTGGCTGACAAAAAAAATGAGCTAGCGCATAGGTAGAGTTGCTAAATTAAAAAAAATTTAAACCTGATCTTCTTAGTGTCTCTCAGGATCCTGTTGAACTGAACTGTACAGGACCTTTATTGTTATAAGGAAGGGGAAATAATTTTGAAAAAGAGAACTGCAATACAAATATATGTGCTCTGCATGTCATTAACACAGATTTAATGAATACACCATTTGCTATTCCCATTTCTTTTCTTAGAAAGCAAATAATCTCACACAATTGAGCTAGTAGCATGTAACCAGCTAGTATCCATCAGTGAGCTGCAAAAACTACCATGTCATGGCTGGTAAAACTGAAGTAAAGAATTTTAGCTTAATGCTGTTCCATTTATCTTAATGCAGATCATAGGTCTAGCTGAACTCCTTCCAATGTGCCTGATACACAATGAGAGCGCACATATCCAGAACACATGCTATGGCACAGATGATGTGCAGTAACACATGTAAGGATGACTGAATATTGGAACAGGTTGCCCACACAGGTGGTGGAATGTCCATCATTTAAGATATCCAAAACCCAACCAGACAATATCCTGAGCAAGCTGCTCTAGTTGTCCTTGCTTTGAGTAGGAGCTGGAGGAGAAAAATGTCTTGGGGTTCATGAGTACTGTATAATACTGTGACACCAGCAGCCTCAGTGGCACGTGGTTTAAGAGGACACCTGATCATCTCTTGACTAAATGAAAACAATTTTAAACAACAAAATATAATCTTACAACAAATAGAGTCATTCATTTTCATACATCTCAGATTATTATAAAGCCTTATCTAATGTAATCAATAAAGAAGCCACAGAACATTGATAACATATATTGATTTTACAGAATATCAAATTAATATTTCCAGCAAAAGTAAAACCTTAATCTATATATACACATTGTAACTAAGCCTCTAAACTCCAGTAATACAGAGCATTTTTAAGAAAAGACTATCATATTTTGAAGCGTTGAGTTACTATTTATGCGAGCACAAAGACACAGTATACTGATTTTTATCTACCCTCACTATAAAGAAAAAGATTATACAATTATAACCAAAACATAGTTATTATTTTCTTCATTGAAATGTCAGAAAAAGAAGAAATTATTGAAAACTGGATACATCTGAAATGGTTTCAGCGTACAAGATTTGATGGATCTTGCCAATTTTTATTTAACTACATGAAATCCCACAGCTCCTCTGAAATACTAAAATTGCTCTCTTCAGACATGCTACTGACCATCTGGGAGCTATAGAGACTTGGCAGATTTTCGTACAGCTTGCTGAACTTATGAAACAAACATCTCATGCTTGCACTTCACTTTTTCAACAACACTTCTGGGAAAACAGGATCTCTTGAACTCTTAAACAAAATCATTACACCAAATTTGTGTTTTCATTAATTGTATTTAATTGGATGCTTCTGGTTTTAAAAAAAAAAAAAAAAAAAACTTGATTCAAGTTACATATAAGAGATGAGAGTCCTGTAGCTTTATTCTGACAGGCTTGGCACAGTTGATGTTTCAGTCACAGATTAAAACAGGGCATAAACAGAATGACACTGAAAACATCTGAAAATATACTGAAGAGATGAGATGGTAGCAAATTCAGACAAAATAAGACAGGCCTGCAGGAAATAGACAAATCACGGACATGCCATATCAGCAGAAAAGAAGAGGCAACATAACTCCTTGGAATTCCCGGGGACTTGGAGGGACTCCTACAGTCAGACATTTCAGGAGGATGACGAAAAACAGAGGCGAGAGGAAAACAAGATTTTGAAAAGAATATGGCTAATTATCAAATACTTGTACCATATCACAGAGGATGAAGGTGAATGGTCTGTGGCCACCAGGAACACCAGCAAGAGCAATTGTAATCTAGTGTTGGGGCAAATTCAAGAGACTTTGGTGGAAGCTAGAAGAAAAGAACACCAGTCAGTAACTATACAGAGTACATAAAATGGAAGAAAGAGAGAAATGAAAAGCAAAAAAGAAGCTGATCATAGGAACAGATTCCCTTTTTCAAGCTGGGTGATGATGCAGGGTTGCACTGTGGGAGAAAAGATTCACAGAACAGGTGAAGGAGGAAACTAAAAAGAATAAAGGAGAATGAATGTAGCACAGCTTTCTTGTGTTTAACAACCGGAGAGTCCTCTAAGTCAGCCAGATTTTTTTATAGTAAAATGCTTCCTCTGCTGGATGTGGGGAGGGAACTGTATGGTACTTTGTATAAGCATCTAGCATGAACAATGTGTGGTAGCAGGTGACAACAAGTTTTTCTGTTTGCCTACGTGTACACAGGAAATTCTAGTCTTGTTAGTGACCTACAGCACGTTTAACCTCACAGGTAGCCTTCACAAGATTATTATGTCTTTAAACTTTTTTTTTTTTTTAAAATTGCAGATGATTCTGATGCCATTGCTGAATCACTAACAGACTGCAGCTCAACGGCATAGCTATTTTATGGTAAATAATGTGCACTACATTACCTGTGATTTTAGAGGAAGAAAGTTAAAACTGACTGCTTTGCTACCTGCTAAAGCTTCTAATGATTTTTTTTTTTAATTTAACAGATTGATTTAGGTATGGCCACACTAATTACCGCAGGTAAAGAGGTACATGACAGTTCTTCAATGGCAACTGACCACATACATGTTCTTACCCCACGGTAAATGTCAGATAAATGCAAACAAGCTTGCTGTAACTGCCCTTCAAGTAGGTGGACTATACTGAACTGACCATTGGACAAAACAACGTGCACACAGCTGTTGCACATCATTTCAAAGCATAACTATTCATAAGAGTTTGTGTTCCTGCACATATCAGACCCCTTGATATCAGATCATCGATACCTGGACAGGCACAGTGCAAATAGTAAAAAGAAGTCAGATTTATACAGCAGAACCTTCTATGCAGCAAAATTATGTTACAAGTAAAACAGTTGAAAATACCACACAGTTAAATAGCTCCACAAATACTTCAAAGAGACTTATCTCTCTTAAGAACTTCCACAGGAGAGCAGATGGGAAATACCATTTCATCACATGCCAAAAACAATTACCATCCATCATCATGCCAAAATTACTTGATGAGGTTTTCAGCATGAGTTCAATCTCAATTTCTTAAACTGTATTTCATCCACACATGTACCTATGGATGCATTTTATCATTTCATCTGCTAGATAAATGCAGTTAGTTTTGAAACTACCTTTGTCAAAGAAAACCTACAAAATCCAATATTGGAGACAGGTATTCCTGTAGCTAATGCCCAGGAGTGAAAACCTTTAATCAGGATTGTGGTACTATCTCTCATAAAGACATCCTCGCTCATGTGGGAGTAACATTTAATTTCTTCACGTCCAACACAAAAAAGTAATCTTATCAGAAATCATTCTTTACTACTTCATGATTGTTTTATTGTTTTGAGGGCCAGGAATGGAGCATACTGCAGTAAATTATTTTAATGACAAATGACAGGAGTTAATGCAACAAACTGAAAGCACTAGATAATGATGGGAGTAATCAGTGCCTAGACTTGACAGACTGTCGTAAGATGTCTTTCACAAAAACATTTTATACTTAACTGTGACCAGAGAGCCCTGCTGCCTTTGCCATATTTTATATCCTTCTTTACAATCTGGCAAATCACTGATTCATGGTCAAACGCACTCAGGTACTGCACTTAGCTGTAAGAAGACAAGCTAATTTGCAACACAAATGCAATGTATCTGACAGCTAGTCAATTCTCTTGCAGCTACTATTACTACTACTAGTAGAACAACTACTACTATCAGTATGCACAGTTACAGGGCTTTGTCCTCAAGCAGAGCTTTGGAAAGTGTGTACGTGCATGCATATGCTTGTGTTTATTCTAGAAATATTTATTTCATCTCTGATGAACACAGAATTATATAGCTGATTGACAAGCACTGGTTGAAGCAAGACCAAAGCACGTATTTTTCTCTTCAAGAAAATTCTCATATTCAGCAGAAACCTAAACAAGTTGCAAGCTACTAAACAAAGTCTTAGTTAAACATGTCAATTACATGCATAATTCTAAAAACTGGGAACTACATAGTTTTGTTTCTGGTCCTGCTGCAGAATATCCTCAGGCCTGGCACTGATAATTTTTCCCCTAAATATGGATTAGATATAAAACTTATTTATATCATGCAACACTGAGGAAATTACTTACCTGCAATAAGATTACACTACTGACCTATCACTCGTGCAGTCAAGGACCATAACCTCAACTCCTCACCTCCTGGCCACCCCTCCATGAGCATCCTAGGGCATCCTAGGCACTGGCTCCCTGCTAATCACAAAGACTTCTTTATCTTTGTAAATGATACTACCAAACATACTCCAGCGAGTCCAAATAACTATTGTTATCTCACAACTTCAGGCTAATTTTAATTATTTGTGGTAGCATTCAGAACTCTGTAGTGTAATTTTGAAAGTGAGAATGGTTAATAGCAGAAGTTCTCTCTACAGGCTGCTAATTTAGACACCAGGATGTTATTCAGAGTGGAAGAACAGAATTGAGAGAATTTATTATGCTTCCTTCAAGTAAGTCGTGGCTTTGCTCTTTTACTTTTGTCATGAAAACCACAAGACCCTACTCTCTGTGACTGCATAACTGATTAACAACAGAAACATTAACAGATGGACTGCAGTGACTAGTATTTTCATTATGACCACAGAAACATCAGCTATGGTAAGGATAAATGTTAGACCTTAAGGATTCAAAAGGAAATAAGCTACTTCTAGCTTAAACACCTAAGAAACCCTCTTGCAGTGTCTAGAATCTGCTCTGCAACAATCTATAAACATGTGGAGTATTTCATTAAATCCCAGCCCTGTAATTTAACATTACACGATTAAAATAAAAATGACAATGTTATTGTCATTTTGGTGGAGTTCCCATCTCTGGAAGTATTTAAGAGACATGTGGACATAGCACTAAGGGACATGGTTTAGTGATGGGACTCAGTAGGTCAGGTTGACGGTTGGACTTGATGATCTTGAAGGTCTTTTCCAAACTAGATGATTGTGATTCTATGTGTGACAGCTCTGTAGAAGCCAAAATAAACGATGACAAATAGGAGCAGAAATAAGGTTTACACATGGAAATTCAAATCAAGAACAGGAATACAAGTTTTATTATTCGTGAACCTGCCATTTCATTATTATTTAAGCACTAAGAACAGGCCAGAGTAACCTTACAGGCTTCATAAGGGAAGGAATTGCATAGTTAAGGTAAAATCAATTCACTACTTTAGTATCTTTAAAAAAAAGCTCCGAATTAATATAAATCAAGTTTCAGATCTTGCAGCAGTTATAATAGTTTATAAATATTTTAATATACCAGATAATGAAGCAATGTATTTTTATGGCTAAAATGAAATTGTAAATACAAAGCTTCAGTTCCTCAAAACAGCTTTAGCAGTACTTCCTCTGAAAGCAACAGGAAGAAAAATGTAGAAGAAAAATTGTTGTGCTGTAGTTAAAGCAATTCTGAGGTTGTATTCTGGTCTTATTTGAGAGCTATTCGTTCAGACATCCTTTAGAAACATAGCAGTAGAGCTGGAATGATGGATGCTGTTTTCTTCTTAGTTGAGTAGGTATTAAAGCCTCTTAACCTTTCAAATATTTTTCTACAAATGGCAGATAGATCCACCTCTAGAACCTCATGTTATGGTCCTACCAGTTCTCACAAATTAATCATAAGAACCAGGACAAAGTCAAAAGCAAAGTTTGTTTTTTGTCCACCGCACAACAAACAAACAAACAGACAAAAATAACCCTTTCTGGGATTTCGGTAACACTATTTCTTTGCCTCTTTCTTAAAATGATTTATTGCCAAAATAAAATGCTTGAGGGTAAGGACAACATACAGGGCAAAACATCTGGGGAGAGAAGATATACAAAAAGCAATAGTCTTTAGTCTGTTCACATTCTGTTCTGTATAGTCGCATTTCATCTAGATGATATGCGCTTGTTATCTGTACTAAATAATGTAATTCCCCTTATTTTCTTTCCTTCTGTTACTTCTGGCCTCTTTACAATGTTTGCTGATGTTGACATCACAGAGTAACAATTACAGAAGTTATATAAAAAAACAAACATAAATGGATAAAGACAGGGGAAATGTGTAATTCTCCATGGCATTGTGAGACTTATAGAGGGCAATTATAATTTATGACTCACGAAAGGGCCTATAAGATAAGCAGGCAGGTACCCTGTAACTCTCCCAGTATAACTGAAATGATTAGAAAGTGTTGAAATAAAATGCCTGTGAAGTATCAATCCAAATGCTAGTAAGCAAAAAATGTCAATTATCCTGAAATAACTGAAATATAATTTTGCAATAAACAGTACAATCTACATACAAGGACATAACGTATACATATACAGATTGTATACAGGCAGGGACTGTCACCACCCAAAACCAAAGGAATGCATCAGACAATTCTAAATCCCAGGAGGACCTGCAAATATACACAAACATATAAATGTAAAATTAAAGTGGCAAGCAGAGTGGGAACTCTCACTAACAGCACTACAGGTACAAGGAGTGGTGAGCCTAAGAGTCATTAAGCAAAAATGTTCAGTAAAGGTGGAGAAGAGGCAAGCACAAGTTTGTGCTCCCATTCCCACAACAAAGTTAAAATAACTTAATATGCTGTATGTTTCTACTGATGAGCAGCCTTACAAGAAGCTATAGATTCAGACGGGTGATTTTTTTTGGCAGCATGATTTTGCAAACACATAAATACTGCCTGTTGATTGAGAATAACAGCAAGAACTGATTGAACTATCTCCTTCTCCTATTTTTCTCATAGCACAACATGAGATTAAAAATTAATTATTAAAGATACAACAAAAGATTAATATTTCAGATGTTTTTATCAACATTGGTTACTGGTAGCAATAATTAATCCATTTAGTTCACACTATCTTATGCTTCTTAAGCCTAACTTCTAAAATAAAGTCTTCCTCCTTCTCTTATTTCATGACTCAAATCCCACGCCCTACCTAGAGGGGAACACTTACAAAGAATATTTTGAATTCTGGAAGGACTTCCTGTCCATTAAACTGCTGATGGATTTACAACACATTTTTAGAAAAGGACGGGACAGCAGACATTAATTTGCTCAGATAATCCACACAGCTGAACTAAAAGACCCCTTCTTCTGAAAAAAAAAGAAGTGAAGCAATTAAAGCTTGATAACATCAGCTTTGCATCTGGAGAAAGGATGCCTCAATTACAAAAATATGCCCTTTAACATGTATTCCTTACTACCTTATGTCTTTAAACATTAGATTGATCCCACTGATTAGATAAACATAATTATGTTTGATTCGCAAATGCCTTATCTTTTCTATAAATCTATTTCCTGTATTTAATGAAAGCTATCATCCACAAACTCAAAATGTCAATGAATTCACTTTAGACTTAGAAATATGTTCACCCTGTTTTGTTTTGTTTTTTTCAAGTTTTGCTCAATTTCAATTTATTATCAGAATATAATGACTGAAACTGAATAACTTGGGCATTGTTACAATCAGTTAAAATATATTCAAAAATTATAAGTTACCTAGAAAAGTTCAGGTTAAAGATTTCTCCCATACTGACGCACTGGCATATAATAGCTTATACTAATTTACCTAAAACTTTCTGTACCTAAAACTTTCTTAGGTTTTATGACAGATATTGGATTCTGTAAACTAATTTCATTTTAATATTTATGATTCTAATTTTAGTACTCATTTCTTTCATTCTGTGTATCAGCAGTGTGTCTAACATTTTCTCCCCAGTACCACTTGGAATTTCTCTCTCTTCGAATCTCTCAAAAAGAAACAAGCTATTAACATACAAAATTCCTGAAACCGAGTTCATTCAGTTCCACCCACAATACAAAAGTATGGGATTTCATTTTTGAAAGGATAATACAAAATGTATTAATATAAAATTGAAAAGTAATTTTTAGTCAGTTCTCAGTAGTTGTGCACTCTCCTCATCTCAGTCTCTTCTTCCTTGCCTCTACTTCGCACCAGCATAAACGCTTGTGCTTCTTAAACCAAGTCAATGATCTAAACCAAGATATGACCTGCCCAAAAATCTGTTTCTATTAAAACACCAAGCAGCTCCCCAGTCTAATTCTCCATTTGGCTACACTACCACAATGAATAGAGCTTTGTTTAGGCATTAGTGGCACCACTATATAGTGCTCCAGCATCTCCAGTGTATTTTTGGATGCTGGAGAGGCAGTTCACACTCCCTGCTTTAATAAACAAGGCAAATGTTGCGATACTCATAAAACACAGGATGCATTATAAAGCAGCATCTTTAGCAAACACGTTCCTACCACTTTGACATTAAGAGCTCTGCAAATAGATTTTTCACACTGGCAATGAAAGATGGTCTAGCAACAGACAGCTAAAACAAAATGCCTTTTCACTGGAAAATAAAGCACTGGAAAACTTAATTCAATATCAGCATGTGATTCTACCCCCCCAAAACACTTTATACAAATATTTTCTTTTTTTTTTAAGACCGTAAGTCCTCTTTAAAGTCTCAAAAAATATTAATCAAATTCAGATCAGTAATATTCTTTGCAACCCGAAAGTTGAAATGCTTAGTGAACTACAATTTTAGTTTAGAACACACAACACATCAAATAAAACATCCAGGAAAGTAAGTTATGTGTGAGCAATACCAAGGAAAGTTAATCTTCTCACAAACAGAACAGTTTCACTGACAGAATAGACTGAAGACAATTAAAAACACCTATGTCAACATCCAGCTTCACTGAGGTAAGTTTATCATCATCATCACAAGAGTTAATTGCCAGGAAAAGCAATAGTCGTATTAAAGCCTCCAGACAAATACAGCTTCCTAAAGAGAAACCCAGGCAGCAGAACGCCTTTCAGTAAGTTTATGTTATTTAACATACTTAACAGATGTCTTCCATTTTTAACAGTAAAATAGGATTGTGGAGCCAGTTGACTACAAGCCATTATTCATTGCCAACATCCCTTTCCCAAAGAATCTAGTTAAAAAAAAAAAAATCTACAGCCATGAATTGTATTATGTCTTAACTGTCATATCTTATTTGTTGCAGAAGATACAAAAAGCTTAAGTCAGTTAGATTTTTTATGACTGGCTGACAGGTCAAAGACAAAACAATGTTTTCTAAGATTTGCCATTTAGTTCCTAGAGTTGTTAAAGCTCCAGAGACTGGTATGAAAACATGTCCAATGCACAGGACGAATGGCAGGCCTGGAAAAGCTACCAGTTTGAAACAGCTTCAAAAGAGCAAGCCTCAGTACATCGTGGAAAGAAGATTTCTATAACTGTTTTTCAGAAGGTAAGAAAGAGGGGAGAGATATATTATCTCTAGCATTAGTGTTCTGGGCACCACCCAGAGGTAGAGAGGGGTACAACTCTTTGTCTAGGAACTTTTTCTAAGAACTTTTTTGAGTTCTTCACTGCCTCTCTTAAGTGCCTAAAATTATACAGAGTGAACACAGACAAACTGTTTTCCACATATACATATATATGGAAATATTTTAATATACATATATAAATGCTTTCACAAAGTCTACAGCTGTTCTATGACTATCCCTTTCTCAATTTACAAATAGATACCTACATAAACATGCACACATTCAAATATAGATGGATACTACATCACAATTCAATATCCTCAAGTAACAGTAACTGTAACAAAAAGGTGTTCTCAAAATTGATCAAAGTTTGCGTACAGTTCTTAAATAATCTGCAATTCTTCTGCACATACTCTCAAAAAAAATCTGCAATAAATTTTGAAATTTTGTTACTAATTTAACTCCTCCTTTGCCAAACAATAACCAGTTGTTGGAACAAGAGGAAAATAGCTAAATTAAACGGCAATTTAAACAAAAGGAACTACTTAAACATTCTGCAAAGAATTTCCTCCTCAATGAGAGAAGCCAACTAGATGCATCACCAGGAAGCAACAACTCTTATCGGCAAGTGAGGGGAAACAGTAATGCTAGCAATAAAAATTAACTTACTGACAAAAATTAAAGTGTTACTTCAGGAAACCAATTTATAGGAGGGTGTTGGACATTATAAAAGGAAGCGTAGAAGTGCTTTTAAGTCTGTAGAAAGGTTGAGGCCTGCAGAACAAATCGTATGTTCTGACTAATGAGAGAGAACCTGCAACATGCGCTTTTCCAAGAAACTGGAGGTAAGAAGTCCATACTTGTTCAGAGTCTTTTCTGTTTCAACTCACGTATTCTGCACTCAAGAGCTACAGTTCACACATGCTTAGTCTCATTTTAGTAAGTATGTCATGTATAACACATTCTCAAGGAAGCTAACAGCAAAGTAGTATATATACACAATCGTCAATAATGCTAAACCCTGAAAACTATTAAAAAGTGATTAGGTATTTGGACTAAAAGTCAAGACAATTTTATCAAGCCCCTGTTTGCACTGTACAATTTTAGAAGAATAAGCCTACCTATTTTCTCTGCATTTTTGCATGACTGATGTTACACCTAATCAAAGCTAATTACTGAAAATAAAAATTTTCATTTTACTTGGAGAATACTAATACTGGTCACTCGCTCTGAAAGAGGCAAGTACTATCTGGAATAGGTAATAATACCCAACATACAAATTACATCCAGGACCGATACCAAGCAGTTACTTTGAACCTACAAAGAAGAGTAGAAATGAGTGTCTCCTACATTCACCCAGTTTCATCATAATCATTTTCCAGCAATTTTGTCTATACTTAGTTACAAAACCCAACTCTGTAGGGCTTTCAGATTATACTTATAGGAAGACTAAATTGCCTTTTCCCAGTTTCCTCCTCATTGGGATGAGCCATTCTTGAGCTTGGAGGAGACAGCTGTTGAACAAAATGCAATCACCTCTCCTGCACCACCCCCCTTCTTCCTAACATACTCCACTCCTCCTAAAACACCCCATATATTCTAACATACCCAACTTCTCGTAGGCAACTGTGTAACGCAATTAAGACTCCCAAAATGGTTCTGCCAAAGACAACTGCTGGATTTTCTGAGAAACATATATTAACACTTTATTACATAAATATCATCAGTATTATTGTCTGAAAATTGAAAAGCAAATTTCCAGTGATCTTTGCCATGTTAGTTGCACCTAAATAAATAATCAAGATAATCGGAAAGGAAGCCTATTATTTCAGTGCTTTTGTAATTCATTAGTAATCAAGTACTTATCCTAAGCAAGAGGGACCTTGACAGGCTTGAAGTGTGGGACCATGTAAATCTCATTGAAGAACAAGACCAAGTGCAAAGTCCTGCACCTGGGCTGGGGCAATCCAAAGCACAAATACTGGATGGGTGGAAAATTGACTGAGAGCAGCTCTGAGGAGAAGGACCTGGGGGTCCAGCAATGTGTGCTTGCAGCCCAGAAAGCCAACCATGTCCTGGGAGGCTTCAAAAGAAGCACGGCCAGTGACTCAAGGGAGGTGATTCTCCCCCTCTACTCTGCTTTCATGAGACCCCACCTGGAGCACTGCATTCAGCTCTGGGGCCTGCAGCAGAAGAAGGACATGGAGCTGTTGGAGCAAGTCGAGAGGAGGCCACGAGGATGATCAGAGGGCTGGAGCACCTCTCCTATGAAGACAGACTGAGGGCGTTGGAGAAGAGAAGGCTTCAGGGAGACCTTATAGCATCCTTCGAGTACCTAAAGGGGGCCTACAGAAAGGCTGGAAAGGGACTCTTTGTCAGGGAGAGTAGTGATAGTACAAGGCGTAATGGTTTTAAAGTAAAAGGGGGTAGATTTAGATTAGATATTAGGAAGATAATCTTTACCACGAGGGTGGTGAGGCACTGGAACACGTTGCCTGGAGAAGCTGTGGATGCCTCATCCCTGGAAGTGTTCAAGGTTCAGGTTGGATGGGGCTTTAGGCAACCTGATCCGGTGGAAGGTGTCCCTGCCCATGGCACGGGGCTTAGAACTTGAATCTTTAAGGTCCCTTCCAACCCAAACCATTCTATGATCTATAATCTAAACCTGAAAGACACTGGTAAATTGAACAAACACAAACATCATAAAATCATGACAAAGTTCTTTCAATTTTCTTTTCATTTGTTTTCATTTCAAACTTTTCATTTGTTGTTTTTGAAATAGATGTTACTCTTTTTGTCCATTTGCTAAGTAGAACCTTTTATAATGCTTAATCCAACTGACCACTACATTAAACGTGCTTTTAAAAGGTTTATGTCTCTCATCATTATATGCTGACACCTTACAGCTATCTAGTGAGAAAGGAACTCAGTTTTAGCATATATACCTAAGGAATGATAGACAACACATGTTGAAGTGATGCTGGCATATTAATGCCAGGGAAATAAAAGGTTAAGTCTCAACTGCTAAAATATGGATTAAGTAGCACATCAGAAATCCTGAACTTTTTAAAATAATAATGGGTTAAAGAAATAAATTTAATAATTCCTAAAGAGTAATTCCCCTAGAAGAATAAACCATTTTATAATGATTGATCTGGTCTGTCTGTAGCACTTTGATATGTCCTTGTTTAATGTGCTACTGCAAAAGCCAAAAGAAAGAGCAGAACATTAGTCAGTCTAATTTACATCAGCAAGTGACAAAGCAACATCAATTCTTTATTTCAACATTGGTAAATCTCTGTAAGCTTAGCCAAAATAGAGTGTTCCAGACAAAACCATGATCTTCCAAAACAAGTACCAGCTTGAGAGATAGAGATTTCTTTATTTAATGTACTAAAGAAAAAGTAACACCAAAAATAAGAGATCAGCATTAACTTTTATTTTTCAGAAATAACTGAAACATTAAATGCAAATTAATAAGAATATAAACCCAATAGTGTCTATTTAAACAAGCATCTTTTGCACTTCTTCAGGGTTTAATGAGAAGAACTCTACCTCCACCTGCTGGACAACTACAAAAAAGTTTCTTTAAAAAAAACAGGGCAGGGATTGCAAAATTATCTATATCAATATGCAATTCAGTTACATCAGAGAAACTAGTCTGAAAGAAGTTTTCCTCTCCTTGCTGTTAGCTTTCAACACACCTTATGTATGAGGCCATTCCATTATTTAATCCCATCTGAACCCATTCTTAGGCTTGTGTCCACAGGCAAAGGCTACCTTTGCTTACCAAAGGCTATCATTTGGCTACCATTCCAAATACACTGCAGTTGCAAACTGCTGTTTTCAAAATACTGAGGCTGAGCAGAATTTTTTATTCTTGTGTGTAGTGCTGGATTTAAAGAAAAAAAGTACAGGATAATCAACAAAAACCTACGCTTTTTTTAAAAAACTTTTATTTTTATTTTTTTTTTAATTCCAGTGCATGGGGACACATCCATGCTAGTGTCTCAGCTTGGACCATCTGCCAGCATTATAAGTTTCATATAAGCAAAAGTAATCTCTCTCCTAAAATATCCTCCATTCTTTCCACCAATGGACTGTATTCTGTTTCTCAAAAGAGTGTGTATGCATGTATGTTTTTTTTTAATTCTTAAATCACTCGTTCCCACACATACAAAGAGCAGACAAATGCAACACTTCTTCCATGTATCTGCTTTTTCACACTGTCAGAACATAAAGCTGATTACTGATAACTGCCTACTGATCAACCTTCTAGTTCAGAATTTCCTAATCCATGTCCTAACTCATTATCCACTGGGATAATCAACCTTGTCATACACCTGTTCCCAGTGTCTCCCCATCTTCCTTTCCAGTCCTCAGAAGACCAAAGTGTGGATAAGAAACTATTCTCTTCAGCACCGTTTTTAATTCTCTCTTCAGACTTAACAGGTTTACTGCACATGCATTACACCAGGTCTGTACAACACTCCCAGGCAAGTGTCATAAAAGCTGAAAACCCATTTTGGTGGTGACAGCAGCCCTCTGCGATTCACCCATGCCACTCCTGAGTTTACCAATGGGCAAAGAGCAGGCCATACAAGTTTTTCTAGCGGGCCATTATTCCTTGCCCTCCCAGAAACACTGACTTTACAAGCACAGGTCAGTTGCTCATCTACAGACTGCACAGACAAACAGAAACTTTGGTGAGGAAGTAACACCATCACTGCTGTGATGCTCCCTTACGAGAAGAGCAAGCTACCTGACCTAACCAAGCATACAAGTGGTAAACACTATTCTATATATGTGATAGTGGATCCACTTAGAATTAATACAATAACAGATGAATGTCTGCCATGAATGTTACGCCATGTACGTTACCTTGTCTCTTTTCATTAGAAATTAGGTTGAATTTATTACTTGCCACTCTTCTCTATTTAGCCTCTTGCTTCTTCCCAAGTCTGTTTCCTTCCAGAATCCCCTTCTCTCCATCCCACAGGTAACACCAACTAAAATACCACCTTGGTTTCCTACTAGTTTTCAATCTTTGCTTTTCTTCTGAACTTCTACAATGGAATGAATATCACCCTTTTAGCTGAATGCTGCACCATCCAACCCAAATCTTTAACTGTTACTACGCTTTGCTGTTTTATGAAACAATCTACATTAAGTATTTAATTTTTACATGAGTTGTACAGACGTTTTTTCAGAAAAATAGACCGTGTAAGTCTAAAATACAATTACAACAACCACTTTCTACTAGAGAGAACAAACCTTCCTTTCAGACTGCTTCCCCAAGTTCCTTGTAATAGCTATTCCATCTGTTTAAGTAATAAAAGCCTCCCACTGGGAGTTTAGTTCACATAGACTAAAGAATCTATGTGAAATCTTTTTTAAAAGAGATCTGCCTGAAAGTGACATACAGTGACAATGCTATACTACTGCAGTTGCCTGAACTATACAGCGTTTGATAAAATAATTGATGACAGTAATTTCCTCTCCAGTAGGGCTACAATTTTAAGTCAGAACTTATGTTAAGCCTCGGATATGAATGTTAACACCAGAGTGAAAAGCCTCCTGAAAATTACATTTTAAGTTCTTGTTACTTGTTTTTCCATATTTCTTATAAACCATTAGTGTTTCTCAGTAGCTCTCGTAAGCACCCCTGATAAGACACAGTTCTCATCAGATTCGCAAACAAAACCACACATTGCTACTCATGAATGGGTTAAGTTTTAGTATGGTTCTCTAACCAACGTTAAAAGGAAAAGTCTTAGGACACAACTCAATCCCTCAGACTAACTTAAAATATTAAAGGCACCAAGAATTACCTGCTGCTCAGAATAAATATAAAGCAGTCTGATCTCCCAGCCGTTGACCACACAGATTATTTGCAGCTGTTCAAGAGATTTATTGCATTTTACATAGCACACAAAAATAATAGAAAGACACCAAAACCTACAGAGAATTGAGGGGTGTTTCACAGAATACAACATCTTAAAGCAAAATATGAAGAAGGTAAAGGTGGGAAGAAGGATTAGAGAAATAAAGATCAATTTCTGTTTAATGTGAGTGAAAAAAGTTCTGTTTAATATGAGTGATTATCAGCTGTAGAACGAGAAGCATTTAGAAATACTCCATTTTCTCAAGCTTAAAAACACAATTTCTGTATCTTGAAAAGGATAGAATAGATCTACCTTTCTGTAGATCACCATCTTTCACATTGCAAATAATTTATACAAAAATGTTAGCAATGCAAACTTACTTTGTGTATTTTGTATTTAAAGCTATTAACATTACTGTAGCCAATTTATGTAGCTACAGCACTAAAGGCATTGATTAATACAATGGCAACATGCTTAAAACCGAGTTAGCTAAATTTTGTTTTAATTTAAAAGTCATCTTTAAAAAAAAATTCAAAATTTTTTTCAGAAATTACTGAACTTGGGAACTACAGAACTCAGGAACACAAGAGGATGTACAGAAATGAACCACTACTACCATGAATAGTGTCACCATTAGAATGAACAGTAAGAAGAGGAATCTATTTAATTATTTGAGGAGAAAGCCTTATCTCAAAGAAAATTTTTTATCATACAAAAGTGATCAACTAGTGATCAACAGTCAATCATCTCACGGTGTGTTTACGATAGCATATGTAAATTTGCCTGGTTGAGACTTCTGAGTTCTCTCTTCCATATTGCCCCAGTCACCCCTTTTTTAAACTGACAGGTATAGTTTAGCAGAAGATGAGTGTATACTGACTTAATATGGAAATATTTATATCAGTAAAATAATGTCATCACCAATCTGGAACAACAAATAAAGTAGAAATGCTCATACAACTAAAATCAGAATACAGATTTAGATATCCAGCATTCTGACAATTTTAAAGGAACTATTCTTAGAAATGTTGTTTTGGTGTTGGTTTTTTTTTTTTCCTTCTAGAGAACAGCTAGCCAAATTATGTAGTTAATATGTAACTTATAGCCTCTCATCCCTCCTTTATCCACCCCCCACTCCAAAGCGGGAACTTTCCGCTTGAAAAATAAAAGGAGAATGGAACCATTTATGCAATATCCTTCCAAAAAAATCCTGCTGAAACCCAAAGACTTAGTACTCCTGTCAGAAGATGTTCAGAGTGCTACCTGAACCTGACTTCTGAAAAGAATTAGACAGAATTACTGTGCATTAGCTGCTTTGCACTATTTGCCTAGTCACTGTATACATGAAAATACACTTACTTTTAATAACTGCTGTGTTTGATTACCACACATCTACAAGATAGGAAAAAGCTCCCAGAGCTTCCCCCCCCCCTCTTTTTTGTTATGCAAACACACAGAAATGAGACTTGAATACAGACTTCACTTCACAGCAGCCAACACCACCAGCAAAGAAAACATTTTATTCACTATCAAACAGTAGAGGCAAAATGAAAAAGAATGATTGCTCTATTTTTCAAGTATAAGAATTAATACAGCAGTTAGCACATTAGTGTTTAGAAAAGGGATTAAAATACCACCCAGCCCACAGTCAAACAGAGTAAGACAACATTAGTACCTCCTATTTTCAGCCAAACTTGCACCTTCGTCCTTCAGCTGCTTACTTCTCTTCAAACAATCTTCTAACAGAACTTCCTTTCTTCTCTTCGTTGCATGCACCCAGCTATCATCGTCGTCATCACTGATCAGAGTCTTGTCATCCGCAGCGTCTGCTTCAAATTGCTGGGAAGTAGCTTTTGAAACCTTCTCACCAATCTTTCTCTTCCATCCAAAAGAAGCCATTGGGAAAACTAGAGAAAAACATAATTTCAGTAGTAATATATTTAATATAACATCAATAGACAAACTAGCTTTTAAGTATACGGAAGAAATGCAACTCGCTCGTGTTGACTCCAAAACCACGATGCACAGCAGACCGCCCTTCATCCACACAAACTCTGCCCATCAGCTTCAACTAGAGGTGTCAGCGAGGCAGTTACACCTCTGAGCCCAGCTGGTACCTGCTCTCTAGCTGAAAAACTAGCAATAACAAGATAACAGCAGAGACGAGGCCGCGCTCTGGCACACCGGAAAGCCCTACGACACCGAAGGCAGCACAGCAGCAGCCGCAC
>VXAA01006095.1:141765-163449 GCA_013399115.1 Anseranas semipalmata
CCCGGGGCACCACGAGCTGCGGCGGCCGCCTGCCGGGGAGCCGGGACGGGCGCTGCCGGCGAGGGGCTGCAGCGAGAGCCCTCACCTGCGGCTCCGCTTCCGGCCGCGCCACCCGTGACCTGCCCGCCGACGGGAAGCGGAAGGCCGGGGCAGCGGCGGACACCCGCTGCCGGTGGAGCGGGGAGAAGACCTGAAGGACGCGCGGCGCTGTCGGCCCCGCGGGGCACGCCGGGAGCTGTAGTTCCGGGGCCCGCGGCACAGGCCCCGCCGCTGCGCGGGCCCTGCAGGCTGCGGCAAGCCCCGGCGCCGCTGGGGGCTCCGAGGAGCCGAGCAGCAGCGGCGCGAGCTGCGTCGCCGTCACGTACAGGACAGACGTTCCCTGCGGGGACGACAAGCGGCTGGCGGGGGCTTTCTCCTGTTAGGGGCGTTCAGCTATGAAGGCATCGGTGACGTAAAATGGAAATGGGCTCAAAGCGCTGGGAATAAGCGACCATCACTCGTGACACCGGTCCCCTCGTTCAGGACGGAGTGGGTTCTGAGCAGCAAATACAAGGACCAATGACCAATACTGCAGCTGAGTATCAGGCGAAAGGGGGGGGAAAAAAAAGGAAAAGGAAAATGCAGAGTATAGGGCTTAAAATTGCTCCCTTGTTACAGGGGCAAAAGCCAAGGCAAAGAACAAAGTCCAAGACACTACATGTGGTGAGTCAGTCTAACAGGGTGAAAGGGGACTTTTACACCAAACACACAGGGTGACTTTCATCTCCAACTGCATTTTGCAGCAAGAGGGTTTGTTAGATCCGAGGTTAAGCCGTCAACCACGTGCCTGGCTAAGGGCAGCAAACCCACTGTGGCCCACTGACTTCTGCAATGATTTATTCAGTTGTCATGTTGCTGCCTAGTCCAAAAAATCTCAATTACTGTTACTTCTAAACCACTCAGTGCAACAGGCCCTTTATACTAGCTTCTAACACACGTCAGAAGACAGAATGAACACAAGCATGAACACAAGATCAACATAGGAAGACTTAAAAACAAGATGGTTAAGTGTTTCGCATTTCCTCAGTTTTAGGTTTTGAAGTCTTCAAAAGTCACACAATTATAAACAAGCATTTTTGCATTCATCAGCTTTGTCAAAAAAAAAAATCAACATAGGAAGTAGGCACATCTGTATTTAATGAACAAGACTTCATATCTTACAGTAGTAATCATTGGTAAAATAAAATTTATTTCCAAGTTTGTATTAAACACTTATATCAAGACAAACATGAAAGCTTTTTGCTTGTTTTTAAAGTATTATATCCCCAAATGAGTTTTTATTCATTACCTAACGAGTTATATTATATTGCTCACAAACAAGGATCTATGCTTTTGTAAAGTTTACAACCTGTAAAGATAACAGAGTAACATACTTGACCAATTTGTATACTTGCATAAACTGCCTCCTTACAAACTCCAGCCTTATTCTCAGTGAAGTTTGGTTTCACAGTCTGATGTGATGCTAAAAAAAGGTCTGCAAGATCAGTAGGAACATCTGAAGAAAGC
The DNA here is from genome assembly GCA_013399115.1 of Anseranas semipalmata. Lineage (NCBI taxonomy): Eukaryota > Metazoa > Chordata > Aves > Anseriformes > Anseranatidae > Anseranas > Anseranas semipalmata. The sequence continues at coordinate 143,311 of VXAA01006095.1, forward strand.
AGTTTCAACATCAAGATCTACAAAGCGTAAGAAAGTCAAACTAGAGACAACTGTACTGGATTCAAATAGGTCGTCAGTCCCTTTCTCCCTCCCCACCCTATATAAAAAACCTCAGTTCAATCAGAAAACTTTTGGCCATCAAAACTGATCTATCATACCAATAAAATTTACTTTATTTAAAACTTGCATACAGTACATTTCTGCCAGAAACCTATTTTAATCTCCAGATACCAAGAAAAAGTAGAAACCATGGTTGCCTTAAAGCACAAGAGGGCCAAAAGAGTATATAAAAATTAAAAGTTATTTGCACCTTGACACCTTATATTTGTGATCAGCATTACGAGGAGCAGATACCATTTGTAAATACTTAGTTTAACATATGCAAGAGACAGTTTCAGTGATCCCAAACCAACTCAAGATAAGGAATTACTGCAATAAAAAATCTGTGCGTTTTTTTTTAATATTTATACAAGTGCAATATTTAAGTTTCAAAAGAAAAGGATAACAAAAATGAGCACACTGATTTATTCAGTACAGCAGAACCAATTCTTACAAGACTAAAAAAAGACTTAGAAGTAGGACCTGCAGCTGGTCCCTCATGTTGACATCTCAATCTGTTTAAACCCAAAGCTTTATCCAAGAAAAACCTTCCACTTTGAGATACAGTGATACAACCTTTCATTATGGGGACCACCTGTGACACTACTTGAGGACAAAGAGCTGAAGTACCTACATCCTAGACAGACCACACAATTGCCCAGTTCAGAACACAGTTACAGCAGTTCTGGGACTTAAGCAGCTGTAAATTTCTTCAAATTCCTAACAGATGAATTTCTGGACCGAAGTCAGTTGGACTGCATTAGACTGTTCTTCCATCTGTAGTTAGCAGTTTGCCATAGATGAAATCTGACTCACTGGTTATTAGCAAGAATCCCCATCCATTCCAACAGAGTCCAGGTTTCACTGTTCATATTAATACCTTAATTTCCAGTTTCTAAATAGGAGAGCAATCTTTGAAACTCAGCCATTAAGTTTATTCTGAAGAGAAGACTCCTTGAATGGGAATTAAAATGTTTTATGACAAGAGTCTGTTCAATGTTTACATCCATTAGTGCTAGGTGAAAATGGAACTGTGGGTGTGTAAATTGGATGTACAAGAGATTACACGTCTTTGTGCAAATATTTGCTGTGATTTTAACATTTAAGGTTCAGTTTTCTTTCTGAAACATTGCAGAAAACAAATGCAGAAGCATTTATGTCATTTGTAATTGCAATCTACAGTTGAAAACTTTTTGAATATTAACACTTGTCATGTTCCATTTTAAATGTTCAACTGATAAATTGGACTATTAACTTCCACAATTTAAATGGCAAAATTTACTGTAAAGGTGGCTTGGGAAAACCTAACCTATATATGTAGTTTCAACCATAAAGTGAATTCTATACGGCATATGCTAAGTTAACACGTGATATAAGCAGCCATATCAAAATATTAACATATATATTTTTTCAAAACTGTCAATTCTAGGTTGTGGAATAACATGCAACAACCCCTAGGTTGTGTTCTTAAATGCATGCACATATTTCTAAGGATTCTCAGCCTGCAGTAGCAGTGTGGAGCTGCTATCCTGCTACTACGCTAAGGTATGAGCTAGCAAATCTGCACAGATTGGGAGCTTGCTGACAATACTTCAAAGCAACATTTTGTTTCAGCCCACTGGGTGCCAAATCTTCTCAGCATCAAGTCTCTTGGCACAGCTGAAGCTTCAATTGTTCTACTTACACTCCACAGAGTTTCACCTTTAAGTGTGTTACAGAGTACATACGTGCATTAAAAATTCCAATTAGTTGGATTTACCGGTATTTAATCAAATTTATCAGTTATTAGAAGTAATATATTAGAGCATATTAAACTATTTTTGATCTCATTTACTGCCAAATAAGGCAGGGGGGGGACAGCAGTTTTAACACATTACTGTTAGGAGATACTGATAGTTCTGATCAACTGAGGCACAATTGTAGATGGTGACCAACAAGTCATTCTTAGATCATTGAACTAGTTAAGTGTACATCTTCTTACAGTGCATTAGATGTATGCATCACCAGCAAAAAAAAACCACAAGGTCTGTGTAACTTAAATGTTATATGAAGCCTAATGTGCACTCAATGTAAAATGTTATGAACACTGTCCAAAGGGCATGTGACTTCCTGTACCTGTATTAAGCTATTGGACAGCAGACAATCAGAATTTGCTCCAGCTTCAAAGCAGTATATGTAACTGTCCAAAATCATTTCAGTCCCTGGGTAAATTGCATTTTGCAGCTAGTTTTTTCAGCGCCTTAGTTAATTTAACTTGATTACAACTGGAAGCATCTGACTATGATTTAGGCATGCTTATTGCTGTAAAAGAAATAAGCCCATCTTCAAAGTTATTGTGCAAGTATTTTAATTAGATTTGCACACATCTCAAAAAATTCTATTGTATGACTCCCTGATCTTGGAGTTAAGTCAGCTGTTGAAGAGTCAAGTGAAGAGGTCACTGATGAGGTAAGGGATGTATCTGCAGATTTTCCTTGTGCATCACCATCTGAATCTTTCTGACAGGATCTATAGTTGCTCACAGAACCTGATCTCTGTGGAGTTGCAGTCCCAGACTTTGCTTCAGTAATTTCATCTGAAGGAGAAAGTAAAAAACATTAGTTATCAATATCAAATCGTCCACAGAAAGTATCTTCCCCTTCTGAGACTTAATCTTGTTTTTAAAATCTTCATTAATACATAAACAGCTTTTGCAAACTGTATATAGTTGACACAGAATAAAAGATTATACATGCAGTAACAAAGCAAATGTCCTTTGCAAGTTAGTACTGTGCTATGAACTGCACTTCAAGACTCTCTGATCTACTTTAGACCATCAGCACCTGCCATATTTTTCCATCAATTGTTTCAGTGGCTGATAGTTCAGTTGATTTAATTTACTTAATTTATCTTTAAACTTAACCTTATGATACTACCCTGTTTAAGTCAAACAACACTTCAGACATTTTGTAAATGCTTTTTGCTAGCATCTACTTTGTTTTCATTGCATTTGGGTTGATCTATTTGTATTTGGTTATATTTTACCATTTTTATTATAATTGACGCATCAGTTGCCATTATCTACATTAATTTATCCTTCACTTCTGGAAGTTTTTCCTTTAATATCTTGTAAACCTGGGCTGCAGCAACTTAAGCTTACCTCCAGTATGAGGAAGAAATACTTCCATCTTAGAAGTAATGTTCTGCTGAAGTACCTCTATTCTTACTTTAGAAACCGAACATTAGCTTGACTCATTTGTCACTAAAAAAGTTATTTCCAGGAGAAATTAGCGAACACAGAAGGGATTGCTTTTTCACATCAGTCAAAGCTGCTTTAAACTACAGTTAGGTAAGAGGAGGAGAGAACAGTTAACTGTGGCAGAAAGGAACATCAAATCAGCTTCATGACTGAAAGAGATGCCAAGTTCATGCCCTTGGGTTATATTTCCTCAGGAGTTGAAGCCGGGACCACAGTACACTACCCTCCCACAGCTGCATGGCACTAGGCAGTCACCTCCCCTCCAACCAGGTTAACACTTCTCCTATAACACAGTTGTTTAGTATAGGAAAGTGATTAGTCCCCTCTATCAAGTACCACTGGATCTAGACAAGCACCTATACTGTTGGTAGGGATGAGGCAAGAACAGGAATGCCGTATCAGGTTCAACTGATCTAAGACCCAACCTCAGCCATCCCATACTGTAATCCAGTCAAACTCCAGTAAATCTTTTTTCCATGCCATATGTTTTCCTAGACATGTTATGTACACCACTAGCTGTAGGCAATTTTGGTTTTATTCTACTACACCCCTAAACAAGTGTTAGTCTATAGCTCCTCCATCCATTTTCAAGAGGTACCTAACTTCCAGTTGTATGCTATACTATAGTAATTCTATAAAATATGACCTTGCTGCAGGTTAAACCACCAGCTTTGAAGACTTCAGTTACTGCGATTACTACCATTCCTACTTCAAATTGTCTACTACTACCATTGCTGGGTCAACCTCGGCTGGCAGCTGAACGCCTAGCAAACCCCTACAGTATACATACTGAATATAGTGAACTATATGGTTCATTCCCCTATTTCCCAGCCCAATTGAGGAAGATAATCAGAAGGCCAAAAGCAAGAAATTCATGGGTCAAGATAAAGATCGCTTAGTAAGAGGAAGAAAAAAAAGTGATGCAAAGGAGATCATTCACTACCTCCCACAAGCAGGCTGATGTCCAGCCAGTCTCTGAGCAAAGGCTACATCTTCAAATTCTCCCTCTCCTCAGTTTCTTTTTTTTTTTTTTTGCTAAGCATGATATTATCACAGAATCTCTCTTTGGTATGTCTGGATCACCTGTACAGGGTGTGTCCCCTCCCAGCTTCTTGCTCACCCCTGGCCTACTCACCAGGTGTAGCGAAGTTGGGAAAGAGGGAAAAAGCCTTGATATTGTGCAAGTACTGATCAGTAACAGCCCAAACAATGGTATTATCAATACTTTTAATCACAAATCCAAAACACAGCACCATACAGCCTGCTATGAAAAAATTAATTTCATCTCAGCCAGAGCCAGTACAATAGTATACAATCCAAGCCAAACCGGCATGCCTACATGTCAAGCTTTATCTTTGCTAGGAAGAGATATTCACATGCTTACCTCAGATCTAAATTAATGTTTAAATCTAAGCCTTGCAGGCAGTTTAGGTTGATCCAAATATTGCCTACCAGTGACATTACTGCTGGTGCAGACACAAAAGGATCAATTTAGGAGTCTATATAGCTAAAAAGTGATTTGAGAAATGAGCCAGCTAACCATTTGATCACAGGAACACTAGGCCAGGAAGGAATAAAGAAACGCTAACTCAGATCTAGATTGGCTTCAACTGACAAAGGGCAACACTTTTACTTCACTTCTACCCAAGTAAATTAAGACTTGACATTTAGAATGATTTCTCTTACAACTCCAGTAACTGATAGATCTCCACATACCATCAATGCTACGGAAGTCCAGTAAGTATGTCCTGCTGTCCACCTGATACAGCTGTAGACTCATTTTAGAATATGCGCTTGTCACTGGATTCTTCCTTCGAACACGCAAGTAGTATGGATTTACAACCTAGTACAAATGAGATTCGAGTTAGTTACCAGAACTGCTTGAGACACAGTGCATGTTGTTTCTCACACTTCAACTCACTGGTATTAAGTGATTTCAGGCTTACCTGTCAAGGCTTTTATTCTCTTGTCAATATTAAAAAAAGAAAACGAAAACATTCCCACAGCCCCACAAGAAAGGTTAATGTTAGAAAGACTTATCCTGTCAGCATAAATTGGCTCCCCCAAAACCCTTATTGCACAGCAAGCAAAAGCTGTTAGCACAGGCACACAAGATTGTTTTCCTGCACAGGATGATGCAGTTTATCAGACTTCTAGGCTACTGAACCACACAGCTTAAGCAAAAATTTATTGTTATCTGTTGTAAAGATGCTTTGTTCTTTTACCTTCCATTCATAATCCAGCTGCTTAATTGCTCGACAAACTTCAGCCATGATATCATTTGGTCGACTCTGACTCCGTATTCCCAAGTGCCACTTAGCTCTTCTTACACCTTGGTGTTTTGATTTCTGTGGATTCAGCTCATCGAGAGTATGGCGAGGACGTGGTGCTTCAGCTACTAAGAATGGCACTCTTTCAGGATGAGGACGAGACAGATGGTGATCATCAAGAAAAGAATCTGGTGGGCTTGTAGCCAGATAGAAGTCTTTGGCCTCATTCATTATTCTTCTATTATCTATAATGAGGTGATAAGCAACCGCTAAGGGGTCCTGATGATTTCGGCTATACAGACAACTTAGCACTTCCTCTTCAGTGCATTCAAACTTCTCACACACTTCTTTTAAGGCTTCATCATCAATCATGGTAGAGCTATATGAAGGGTCTTCGGGAAACAAGTATTTGGGAAGATCCTGCTTAAACCATTCATGTTCCCTAGATTTAAAAAGAAACAAAGTCTAAGCCTATGTATGTAGAGCAAGCCTTTTTTAGCGTTAAATTCTTTAAAAAAAAGTTATTTTCAGTCTGTACAAAAAAAAATCACAGCTGTCAGCCCAAGTACCCCTTCTGTGCTTCTGACAAAGCAAGCTGCATGCTAAAGCAACTGGGAATTTCTACATAAAGGGAAAGCAAACATCACCACCTTCACAACATTTTGCTAGACATTCAGCAGGAGACTGAAAAAAAAAAATCTTTCCTAGAAGTGTTGCAAACCCTAGCTCCAAAAACATCTTAGTGTAACTCAACCTCCTTTTTATATAAATGGTATTTTTTTTTCTTACTGACAATATCTTAGTTTTGAGATCATTTCAGCTTAAATTCTTATGCTACCATGATGAAATTCTTTTGTTACCCCATCAAAGTGCTCCCCCCCCAGCACATACCTAATAAATAACAAAAGGAAGAAATGTTGATGCTGAATAGTTTCTTTGGCAGATGTTTAGACAAGGATTTTTGAACAAAGTCACATGCTCCGCACCCCCAACAAGCTGCCTATCATTTTTTCCATTCAGAACAACACCAGCTCGTCTCCAAGACATACAAAATTGAGGGAAGGCTATGTAAAAGTCAATCTGTACCTCTTTACTATTGTATCCATGAGCTGGTATTCATAAGAGGGGACAAGAAAAGATACAGAATGAACCAGATACTTAATCCTATTTTTTCCTCTATGATTAAGCAACTTGTTTGCCCAGAGTAAGCTGCTTAACTAGCCAAAGAATATGGCATGGCACTATAGTGCAGACAAGAAAACTTTCAAAACTAGAGACTTACTACAGATTAAAGAGAAGTTAAGTTGATCAAGCTCTAGTTAGCATCATTTTGAAAACATGCCTCACCACTAATACACTGAGCAAAATGCATTTTCATCAGTAGCAAACAGTTTGGAAGCAGAAAAATCTTTTCCTATACTGCTCCAAACCACAGCCTAGAAGAGTTTTTTGTTTCTTTTCATTACAGCGAGTCCCTCCTCTTGCACATGTGCACACTTCCTCCCTAGAACAGTTAAGGTATTCAGTAACTAAAATCAAGCTGCCCTTTAAACTGATGTGATGTTTTATGGCAGAATATAGAACTGTTTAGGATTCAAAATCCACTCATGTTCTGCCACTAATATTTTTCAACATCTTTTTCACATCACTTCTCATCTGGACATACTTAAGATGACCTAAATAGACTAAGTTCCTATCCACTCAAGTTTTTCAGCCCTTAGTTTTCAGTGATGTTTTCTGATGGGAGCTGCAAGAAAATACTCCCTTACTGTAATGAAGTAGCACAGGATATACACCACATTTTTTCTTCTATTAAAAAAAAAAAAAAAAACATTGCCAGCATCCTAACTTCCAAGTTAGCCTTTAGGCTAACTAAGCCTAAAGGAGGAAACATTATCACTAAGGTAGTGTTTCAGTGCTTTCTTAGAGCTTCTCACAAACAAGACAGGAAAACCTAATTAAGCTGCTGGATGAAGTACAGCTTTACCAGATTTCAACTTTTTTTGTTTTACCCACTGCACACTTGTCAAAGCAGTCACCCTTTCCAGAATCACATCTTGCAATCTGGAGCCCATGATAGCTATCTGTAGCTTTAGCTCATCGGTATTCTATGTACTAATTGTCACTTATACACATGTTTATGCCAGGGTTTTGAAGCCAGAACAGAAAGTGCTACACATGGAATATTCACCGCCTTAATGTGATTTTTCCAAAGTCTGCAGAAACTTGAACTATGCAGTAGTTATGTTTAATTAAGAGCTGTAACTTCCCATCAGATATTTAAAGCACAGAACAGTGCTTTAATAGTTCTTCAAGCAAATAATTTTTTTTGGCCCAGAAAGCAATAGTATAGTGCAGTTTTTGCAAACCATTCTGCAGGTAAACAGCTTTGCTATAAAAAGTCTTATACTGAGAGTTCCTGAAGATTCCCGTTATGTATATATTTTACTTGACCTCCAATTGATACTTCTTTGGCCACAGAGATCAGAACCATCACAGCTAAAGCCAAATGACCAGAAGTTGAATATTTTTCATCTCAGAATATAAAACAAGGACAAGATGTATGACTGGTTTCTTCATGCTGCATATATGCGCCAAGATAATCATTCTAGCATTCTGTGATCAGACATCAGTCAGCGTTTTACCTAATATCTCTGATCGTTGCTCTCTTCATTGGATCCACTTGCAGCATGTGTTTAAGAAGACTTATGACAGACGGATTCAGGTACTGAGGGGTATAAAAGATACCGTCACATATCTTCTTAAAAAGTGTTGGCACATGATCATCATCAAATGGAAGTGTTCCACATAACAAAGCATAGAGAATAACCCCGCTGCTCCAAATATCTACTTCTGGACCTGCATATAACCTGGGAAAAAGTTAACTATTAGTGATTTGTGTTTAACACGTTTAAATAGATTTCACACACACACACACACTTTCTTAAATTATATTACAGTAATTGTGTGAACTTGGGGACAACTAATTTGCAAGTATTATAACATTTTAGTGCTATGCCGTGCCTTTCTTGAAAGGAAATGACGCTGGAGTTCAAACACATAACAAAAGCTAGGAAACAAGTATGTAGTTTTCCTATCTGTTGTGTATTAATGCCCCACAAATGCAATTTAAGACAATGGTAAACTGAAAAGAAGTCCATATAGCAGAATTTATCACACATCTTCTGTGCTACTACCCAGATAAAATAATATTCAGCCTACCATCAGCAACATTAGGATGGCTGTAAACAGCAGACTTGACGATCAGAGTCCAGAAAAAAATACAAGTTATTTTCAGGCTGAATATCCGTTCTGCAGCAGGTGTTTCACTGCTCCTGAACTTCACAGCAGATGTCACCTCTAATTCCATCTGTACCTCTATTTCCAAACTCTGAGCTGTGATATTTTTTAACCAATTTAGGCACACTGTACACACTGGATTTGGGGCATTAGACATCACCTCCAACTTACAGGATCTATTCAAAGCTAATTCATGAAGTCTTAAATGCTTATGAAAAATTATCAAGGCAATTAACAGCTCAGCCCAGTTCTCAGCATCAAGCTGGTCAATAGTTTTGTAGCCTTTAGAATTAAGTAGCAAAATAACTGAAATACATGCACACATGTACCCAATATAAAAGAAACTACCTTCCTGAAATTACTTCTGGTGCAGCATAGTTAGGGGAACCACAGCTTGTTCTTAAAAATTCTCCATCTGACATCATATTTGATAGACCTGAAAGTGTATAAGAGTAGCTACTAAAAATTCAGAGAGTAAAAATGATTTCACACTGCGTATACCACCTAGAACAAAACACTAGTAATTTGAACAAGAAAGTTAACATTTATCTCGGTTAAGAAGCACAGTTGTTTGGAATTACCAAAAGTTTCATACATGAGAATGCTACATTTTCCTACATTTAGTTTACCAGAAATTTGAGTCTAACATCAACCCTTTATTGTAAACAACCAAGGCGTGTTTGAAAACATACATTCATTCCAAGAGGAAGCGTTTTGGATTACACAGGCATGACAGAGAAAAAAGTTGCTCTAAGGAAGACGGAGCAGCATAACAAGATACGATTTGGTCATTAACAAGAGAGCATTTTAAACATATTTGCTTCTAAATGCAGAACATGTTACCAAAGAATTGCCTACAATTCTCTAAGAGATTATATAGATCAAGGGAACTCAGAACTGCACACAACTTTGCTTTGGAGCAGGTGACAGTTGCCACTACCACCTCCCAGCCCAGACACCTACTCTGGTCAACTAGTTCCTAATTATTGCAGTTTAGTATAGCTTTGGTTTAGATACTGTTAGTGATTAAAGCATACTTTTCATCTTCATTCACCAGCCCTCAACATAGTCTGAACTACCACTTCCAGAATAGCTGGGGAAATATTTTCCATTTTCCTCTGTGGAGGCTGCGTGATCAAGATTACTACAGGCCTGAGAACTCAGTCCAATGAGAAGGAATTATGCCCTTTTACCAGGGGCAGGGGGGAGACTGAAGAACATAGCTTGACTAGCTTTCATACTCTAATATATAAAAGCTTTACTAAGCTCTTGTTTAGTAAGCTAGTCACAATTAACCGAGTGCTACAGTTTTGCTGATACCGGAGTTACAGGACAATTTTTATAAGTTACCATACTTCGTTTGTTCACCAGGTAAGCAATTTCACCCAGAGCATTTCCTACGTATGACAAATTATTAGGGTTCCCAACATCCACATACTTGAACACCATACTTTCAAAATATACTTAGAATACTTAGCATTACCTAGCATCTTTGATCAGACACTTCAGAATGTTTTACAAGGGCAGGTATTATCTACAATATCTACAGAAGATATATGATAATGAACGTAGCAGTATGGATACCTTACTATATTTATAAGGTCACATTTCCTCATTCAGACGGTTTTAAGAACTAGCTACCAGTCTCCTCACCAGCTGTGTCACAAACAGGTAGCATAAACAATTAAGTTTTCTGACTAGTTAGGCATCTACGTTGCAAAGAGCACACCACTTTACAAAATTAAATTTTAACTTTTACACTTTAACTACATTTTTCTTCCCCAATCACATCTTTAGCTTTTAAAGTGAATTTAGAGTAGTTTCATAGGACAAGTAATGTATTCTACTAGAGCAATGTGGTTCTTAAACATGATGAACTGCCCTTGCACCATACTTCCAAGAGAGCTGTGCATCTGCGTTTTACAGATGGAGAAGCAGGCAACAGGAGTCAGTTTTAAAGTGACAAGGTGGGGAATTATGTCCCCACTGAAACGCAGCATTTCAGAGGAATATTGTTAAGCAAGACTAAACAAGACAGCTCAGTTTCACCCAGTCACAGAAAATACCTGACTTGAAGAAGAAAGCTTGAGGAAAACAAACTCAACAGATGTGCAAGAACACCATTTTGCTTTGCATTCATACTCTTCTTGGATTCTGTCCCACCATCAGGATAATCAAGTAGCCACATTTTATTAAGTATTTTCCATAGCAATTAACAGAACCTAAATAACACCAGAAATGTGATCAGACAAAATATTAATGCTTACCAAAGTCAGCTATCTTGGCATTCATGTGTGCATCAAGCAGCACATTTTCAGGCTTCAGATCTCTATGTACTACCATATGCCTGTGACAGTAATCCACGCCAGAAAGGATTTGCTGGAACAGACGTCTACTTTCCTTCTCATCAAGCTAAGAAAGATAAAGGTTTTAAACAATTTTGAGACAGTAGAAGACGACTTATTTTTCATTTATATGAATTGCAAAAAAATTTCTAATGACCTAAAGTTACCATTTATAGTTTTGATACTTTATACAGCAAATGATCACATCTTTGCAGCAGGAAGTTTCATAGTTTACATGATTTTGCTTCCACCACAGCTCTAAAATGACGAAGACAAAACAATATCCACTGACTCAGAATCACTGAAATTTCTAAATCATGCTTCTGAAATTGGTTAGGTAGATATTATATATTCGGTAACTACAAACATTATCACCCAAACTAATTTTGTCTAACTGGACTATCAATGAACTTTGATACTTAAGCACAGTATAAGATTTAAGTAATACAAAAGCTGCTGACAATCAGCACAGAGACAGTAAAATTTAGATGCAATTTATGTTTCTATTAGCAGCTTTCCCCAAACATCAGACTTAGCTGGGCATTTCCTATGACCATGCCCTACACCACATCAAAGTTCGCTCAGTCTAACAATTAAAAATATCCTGGCTATCTAGATGGTTTGCCATAAGGGACTTTAGAGCATTCACAGAAACAATTCTACTAGTAGAATAGGGTAGTAAGGACAGAATAGCAGCTTCCCCACGGTGGGAATAATTCTTTAGTTGAGTGGAAAAAAATGTTATGATGGTCACACATTAAGATCTGAAACATGTTAACATGCTCTGAAACTAAAAATGTTTACCAGATGTAGCCATAAAGTATCTTTATTTTAATTGCTAACAGCAAAATTAATGCTGAATACATAAAAACAAACCTTCATTTAATAGGAATGTTGCAAAAGCAATAACAAAATGCAAGTCATTGATTTGTAGAGTTGGACTACTTCTTACCCTTCCATTTTTACAGATATAATCAAACAGTTCTCCTCCTGAAACATATTCCATCACCATGAAAATGTCAGTTGGTGTACTGATGACCTGGTACCTGATAAAAGAGGGTATCTGTTAGTCGGTGTATTCAGTATAGGAATATATATATTTTTTTTTTTTAGTTAAACATTTTAAAGTGAAGCATACTTTTACATGACTCTTTGCCCAACACTGGTTTCATCACTCAATTTACAGTTACTGCAATGACAATATTTTTCAGAAGCTATTTCGTCTCCTTTCTCTATGTGATGCTGTCACTGTAAAGACTAGCAGAAAATTTGTATTTCCCCACTGGGAAGATCAGTCCCCATATTTTCAGAGGAACATTCTTAGACCAGATGATTTCTATGAAAGTATTTGAAGTGCTACCTCAGATAGCTTAGCACAATGAGGAAAGAATGCAAAAGGACAAAAGGACCTTGCTAGTGCCTCAGAAACCACACCTTCAACCCTAACAGACAATAAAACTGCCTTGTCATAAATAAAGTCTACTTTAAGACTAGAAAAAAATATTTGTGATAATGCAAAGCAATTCTCTCTTATGAGACCTAAGTTTACGACTATATTTTTGTTATTATATTTCAATTAAGTTTGGGAAAAAATAGAGTCCTGAAATAACTAGGTTATGGCCAAATTCCCCGCTTAGGAGATTTTGAAATATTTTCTATGTATCCTTACCAGAAATGGTGTTTAATACTTTTCCCCTTACAGCAGTGAGAAGAAACCATTTTTTTACATGGAAAGAGAACACACACTGATAACCCTTCAGTCAAAATTCTGATATAATATTATAGTAATGTAACATTACAATAACCTGAATATCATTGAGGCAATTATCAAAACAAGACCTCCAACCTAACAGCTCATAATTGAAGATTCTTTACCTTCACTGATTTTTCTCTCTAATTCCTTGGTTGAAAGTACCTCACATACATAAACATCACCATGTATTCTGAAGCTACAGCCAATACCCACTACCACAGAAACAGTATTTTAATCCTTTTTAGTCAAAAGTTACACTGCAATCTCATTTTTAACAATATGACTGTTAATGACTTTTCCCATAGTTTTGAAATCAGGAAACTGTACAATTCAGGCAACCATGAGCAACAGTTTATAGCTGAGATCTTCACAGTGATTTCCACCTTCCGGATAGTGTGATAGTGAATAATGTTTGGAGACAAACCTCTCATCACCTCTGAAAAGAATAAGCCAGTCTGCATCTTTTGGAAGATTCAGCCATGCTTCTCTATAGTCCATTTGTTTTTCTAGTTATGAAAAAGGTGACTGTGGAACAGAACAGTTATGAACCTATAATACAACTAAGGCCATCAAACCTCACAGCATAGATGACTGAATGCAGGAAAAGGAATTTTTATAGAAGAAAACACAATACATTCTATTGCTAGAGGTTAAAAAAAAGAAGAGGAGATGCTCTCAAGGTTTTTAATTAAAGCATGGTATAGAAAAAAATCTTATTGAGATAGACTTGAAATTGTATATACTGCTAAAACGTTGTCTAATTTGGAACACTGATGTGCTTTATTAAAAATTTCATACATTGTCTAATTTATAATATTCAGCTGAAAAAATCTGTTTACTTTTATCCCAGCAGTTACCCAATCTAGGTCCTAATAGCACAAGCAGGATAATCCTAAATTACCAGCATGTCTACCTGCACAACAGTATCAATTATAGCTCAAATGATATTTGCACACAGGCTAATAACTCTTCTGCTTTGAAAATACGGGCTGAACAACTGAAAACTTGGGTATCCGCCACCTTTTCCATTATCTCCTACATCTTGACCCATTCCTCCACATGCAGAAGAAAAAGTATTTTCCCCCATAATTCACTGAGAAACGCTTATCTGAAACCTGTGCTGCTAAGCTGTTAAATCAGCTTAACCAGAAGTACACAATCCTGTTCTGCCCCATATGTCAGCTGGTACATTGACATTTCCTATTTGTTTTGACTACAGGTATGTCCTTTGGACTCGTTCATGAACTCTTAACTGGAAGCACTAACAATTCTGCGGACAGACAAAGCAGCTCAATAGCCTTCTGAAAACTAATCCACCCAAGAATTTAGTAAGGTGATCTGACACGATTTGATTTAGCACTGGCTTAAGTGCTGTTGCCAAACAAAAGGTATGTATTGGAATGGCATCTATCAGTGGTAGCATGGTCTTAAGACAAGACTCTGCCAATAAAAAAAATATAAACTCTAACTCCATGATTAAAAGTAGAAGTTCCCTACACTCCGGATCTGCCCTGCTAGATGCACAGATAAACTATATGAAACAAAAAAGTAAAAAAACAATGGGATTTATATCTAGTCTGAGAAAATACATCAGAAGGTGTCTCGTCTAGGACATATTTAATTGTATTCTGAACTCCGCTGATAAGCCATTGATTGACTAATGACTAACAGAGTAAACAGGCACAATGTAAATACTGCACTTATTTATACAAGTGGTATCAGCTAATATTTCAGAATTCTTTTATATAGATCACACTTAACAGACTGCACATCCTTAATTCAGAAAAATTTTGCAGAGAGAAGATCTACATTGAAAAACCATAGGTCACTGACCAGCATGTTGTTAAAAAATACCTTGAGGAAAAAAAACACAAAAAACTTACTATAGAAATGCACTCTGCAGTCTTGTTCTTAATCAGTTTCTAAGCAGAAAAAAAGATCAGCTACAACCAGAAAAAGAACACTGAAACAGCAGCTAAAAACCAACAAAACTGATGCTACAAGAAGTATTGATCGTGCCACTACCTTTTAACTTGCCTAAAGAATTTGTAAACAAAGGTATAATGGAATCTCTCTGCCCTGCAAAGATCAATTTTGTGAAAATGCATTCGAGGATACTGAAAATGGAATACTGTTACTTGGAAGCTGGTTAGTTTCCTAAGAAGATACTGCTAGTATTATTGCCCTTTGAACATGCTTCGGGTCAGTGAGAGCATAAGAGATTGTTTAAATAGATCTGATTATAGCAAATCAAACTTACAGCTTAATTATATGAGGATGTCTGAAAAGTTTGAGGTTCTGAATCTCCCTGCGGATTTTTCCTACCACATCAAGGCTGCGAATCTTCTGTCGATTCAGGATCTTCACTGCAACTTTATGTCCAGTTAACTCATGTTTGCCGACTGCAAGGAACAAGGATGCATTTAGTCAGGGTTTTCAATTACTCCATAAGAACATTCATTGGATCATTTCAGGTATAGCCAAGAAATACCACAGTTAAGATATTAGGACAACCTCTTACATTCCTCAGTTTCTCTCCTACTTCTAGAAGAGTTTTCTTTCAGAGGAACTTGAAAGTGTAAAACACTTCCTAGACAGTCTTAATTTCTCTTAAATTCCTTAATTTTGCAGGTGCTTTCAAAAATGGCCTCAAAGGTGCTAAGAATTTCTTTTTTTTATTAAATCCAGTGCCAATATTTTTTTAAATCTAGTGCCGGATCACAGGTACACCACAGAATGTAAGCATCTCTTCCACTAGAAGACTTTGTTATCTGCACTAGTTTCTGCATGCAGTAATTTAACACAGCTAATATCACAACTACATCCACTTTCAAGAGTTCAGTTGCCATCCTGACTCCTACCTTCTAAAGGCAAGCCAGATTCCAGGATCCCTAAACAGTTCACTCTTGTCCACTTTATAGATATTGGTAACAAACCATAGTACATAATACTGAACATAGTACTCACTCATCTGGGTGCATCTCCTCACTTGAAAATTTAACTGCGCCCCAGGCTTCAAGCTATATTTAAATACATCCATAGGAAGCTGTGATAAACAATTCTATACTCCATTAACTTTACCCTGGAAGAAGTATCACCTTAATAGTTTACCTGACATTGCGCAAGAACACATTCATACCCAAAACTCTCAAGAATTTTACATTTTATTGTTATTTTACAGTGCAGCTAATAGATCTAGAAGTACTTATCTTGCTTGCAAGAAACAGTTGCTCTTTCACAAAGTAGAAAATGCATCACTCCGCATTAGTGAGAACTGCAAGGCCAGAGAACTGCACAGAACGAAGGACTAAGCCAATATTTCAGATGTTAAAGCTTATGGCTAGTGTTATACAACAGACTAACTCTTCTGAAAGTTAAGGCACATCTCCCTAGTGGATAATTATTTTGCTGCAGTTATCCACAAAAATCTTTCTGCACTCAACGGATAATTTTGACAAAATTAGCAGAAGCCTATCAATCTCTTAATCTCATTTCTAACACAAAACTCTCCTGCTGCTATTTGCCTCTCTGTATTGAGCTAAAAAAAAACAATGCGAGTGAGAAGAAATTCTTAGCAGAGAGACAGAGATAATGATAAGCATCTCTGAATGATTGTTTTTATGACAAAATGACGGCTGTTGTGTAAAACAAAGCAGCTTGTCTAAATCGGGAAATAACCAAGCAGTGGACCACACAAGACTCTGAACCACCATGACGTGGTGGTGAACACAGAAAGGCTCCAACTACAGGAAGGAAAAAAAACACATTCTCCGATTCAGAGGAGCCATTACCTAAAAAGAATAACCAAACACTGGAGAAGCACATTCACCCTGCTGAGGAATGCAGGACAAGGCTGACGATTAATCACAAGTTCTAGACAGACCATAAACTACTGGAGGTGAATGCCTGGAACTGTAAAATCATGTTGCATACAAAAATTATTTGCTTTCAACCAAACCTGCAATTAGACATTAGACACATGAATGCGCAGCTCCCTTTGGCTTACAAAGTCCTAAATTAAATACCTTGTTAAGTATGCACTTGAGCAATTTTACAGCTTAGCATGCAAATAATCAGATATTCAGTTCTGACATGCATTGTGTTATAAAGTCTCATCAGCCAATTTGTTTCTGATTTGTCAGTCTACCTCAGATGAAAACTGAAATTTAACTGGAACTCAAAAAAGCATTAGAAGCTCATTTATTAGCTACAACAAGCTATGTTTAATATGCAAGGCACATAGGAAAACAGTTTTATTGAAACATTTTTCATTCAAATTAATTACAAGGCAGTAACATCTGCAGTTGACTGAAAGCGATTCTAGCCGTAGTCATCAAGACTGTGTTCCTCAAGCCTTGATTTTATTCACTGACTGGATGAAAACATGCTTTTCTGCTTCTTCAGATCCGTTTGACAACTTTGAATAAACTACTGAAATAAAAACATATTGTGGTTTTGTGCAGGTGCAGAGATCCCCAAAAGCCTGAAAAGTCTCAAGCAAGTGAACAAATGTATTGGTTATTCTCTTCAGTAATTTTTTACTGAATTTTTACTCCCTTTTTTACTCATGTTTAAGATTATATTAAATCTAGTTTTAAGATTGGAGTTTCCAACAACCACCTACAGCATGAAATAAAACTGTCTTCTTGCAAATATTATCCATAGGGTATCCACTAGTCCTGTTCAGCTACTACAAATCACATACCTTAAATCTTAAACTGCATTCTTTTCAGAATGCTTTCATTCTTCCCAGATAAAAGTAATCTTTACTTTGCTGTATAATGTAATACCAAACAAGTTTTTCCATGCACTTTTTTTTTAAATCAAGATAAAAAGATTTGTCATATTTCTTTTCTCTACAGTAAAGTGGTTTTGCAGCTTTGTTACCATTTGTGTATCTCACATTTCAACTAAGCTGTTAATTCCACAGAGAAAACAACTTAAAACCATAGCAGTCATTTAGTATAAGTCCTTATCCACATGCCCTAAGAACTTATTTTAAATTGAAGCAGTTCAACATATATGGTGCTGCCACGGAATTCATTTTACACAACTTTAATGCAGCAGTAATTAAGGATTTATCAGATAAAAGAATTTGCTACAACAGAAACAGCGACTTAGTTAATGCTTCAAGAATGGCAAGGCTCAACCGAGACCTACTCCAGGGCACTGGGGTAAGGGTGCTCTAATCTCAGTCACGTGCTTCCAAAATTCCCTCTTAAGGCAAATTACTCGCCCTTTTCCCTCATCTGCATTTGTCCAAGGACAAGCTTGGTCATCGAGGGGTCAGCCCTGAGATGTACTTCCCCTCAGGGCTGCTCTGAGAGGCATCCCAGCTCAAGGGGAAACAGAGGGTGCAGCCCACTGCAGTCCGTAGAGAGTTCAAGGAGTTCTTGCTTGGGATCAGTATTTATAGGATCACGAGATCACTGACTTTTAGTCAGTAATTTTCCAGGATTCAGGTCTTTTTTGACTTTATGGTTCATGTTGTGCAATCCCCCTCCCCTTAGCACTTAATTGTGCCTTTGCCAATTAGTCACGCCACAGGGGCCCTGGATATGGCTGGGGGCTGGGCATATCATCCTGTGCCTGTAACACATAAACAACAGGGGAGTGAGCCAGTGTTAGGCTTCACCACACTCTGTAGATAACAGAGGAATGATGCCTGACAGTTTTTCCTTGAATCGTAGATAACAAGATGATGCCGCGCTGTATTTATTAGGTAAAGTAACAGACTCGTAGTCAAACTCAAATTCCTTATCATGTTGTTCCTGTACTCCGATGTGATTCATCATTTTCCCATGAAAGATTTCAAGGCATCAGGCGTCTGCCTGGCGCTCTGTTTTTAGAGCTATCCAGTTCAAGGAATGATCACATCAAGACCTGTTGTGGCTCATAAGCCTGAGCAAGACTTAGGTCAAGTGCAGGAGTAGTGTACCTGCCATGCTCCACCCTGTGAGTACAGGCAATTCACTTTATCCTCACCAGGTGGCAATGTGGTTACCTCTTGCCTCTGTGGGACTAATATATTGACAAATGGTTTATGTCTGTATATCGTCAACTTTAAGAACCATTAGTATGAGCTAAAGCACAATGCTTATTCCTTTGTTTTCACATGCCCAATTATATAAATTTAAAATTTAAACAATTTTATACAGATAATGGGGTTCTTCGAGCAGCACAACTTGTTTAGCCATCCTCCAAACCCTGAAATATAAAGCAATTGTTGTCAATAAAGAGAAATCATTAAGAGTTAGTAAAATCATGATTGGATGTAGAGTCAGGTTCAGTACTCCTGTTGCCGTAGGAGACCATCCAAGCAGGACTTGCGCCATCGATGCTCTTCATCCTTCTCGACTCTCTCTAACACTTGATGTATTTCTTCACTACCATGATGGACTGCGGTAAGAGTCTTTTGTCCTGTTCTCTGGGCCTGTTGTAAGAGGCTCACTAAGTCAGGATGGTGGAGGAGTCGCCTGACTAGGGTCAAACTCATTACAATAGGTGTTGGTTGCAGTTTGCGATACAGCACATAATCAAAAGACAAATCTTTGCGAATAATTATGGGTGCAGAGAAATTAATATCACAATCGATGATTATGGAAAAGTTACACACACACAAGTTAGAGTGGTTAGTAACACTATGAACAATATCAGCTATTAGCAAGTATTCACACAATGTTCACATACATACACAACCTTTCGTGGTGTATGATCACCATTTTGGAAATCTTGACGGAATGTATTTTGAAGTGACAGATATTTTGTTCTGTATCTAAACAGGTATCTTGAGCTTTAAAAGTGTTACTTTCACAAATGAAACCTCACTGTTCTCGAACAACACCTGCATTCACATCAACTGTTTGCCAGTCTTCTCCCTTTCAATGGGCCCACACCCTATGCTCCAAAGGACGGGGTATAATCCCCCCAAGATAGAACTGAAAGGAAGACCTCAGACAATAACATTATGTAGAGCCCATAGAAAAACAAGAAGCCAGTGTTACCTTTTGAAAACCTCTCTGT
Organism: Anseranas semipalmata; assembly: GCA_013399115.1. Lineage (NCBI taxonomy): Eukaryota > Metazoa > Chordata > Aves > Anseriformes > Anseranatidae > Anseranas > Anseranas semipalmata. The sequence continues at coordinate 163,339 of VXAA01006095.1, forward strand.
ACCTCTTAACATAAGTTTTACCTATAAAGGGCCTGGCTCACAAATTAGAAGTAACCAAAATATATTTACGTTAATCATTCCAGCCATCTACCAGCTATCAGTCCTTCAAAA
>VXAA01006095.1:186354-207760 GCA_013399115.1 Anseranas semipalmata
TTTTTGAGCAGTCATAAAAATCTCAAAGCCAAGCTAGCTCTAAAAAGTCTGGACATTGCTGTTTGCTGAATACTTTTTCCTAGCTATTAATTGCTCTGTAGATCCTCTGCCCACATCAGAAACGTCATAAGTTTAATCACTCTCCCGATGGCTTTTCAACCAAATAAGCACAAAAAATGATGTGTTTACAGGCTAATTAAGAGCAAATACTATCTCCAGGAATGCAGATTCTTCCAAAAATAGTTAATTATATGGTCTCCACTAACAGATAAAAATTTTCCAAATTACATTTTATGTAGAGACAACTCCAAATCAACCTTCTATATATACCAATCAAAAATGGTACATAACAATAGTTGCATGGCTTGATAGGCAGAAATTGTCTGAGAGTTTTATATCTGGAAATAACAAAGTACATCATTAGTACTGGCACAGAAGAAAATATAAATTCACCTACCAAAAAAAAATATCTATATATCACAGGAATATATTGACCCTGTGCCTCAGTACTGCTCCTTTGAACACAGCTGTGAGTACAGGCAGAAGAAAGAATAACTTACAAAAGGACATTGCACCCATCTTAAGAATTTATACCTTTGCTGTAGAAGAGGTAACACATGTTACTGAGCGCAGCTGAGTGTCAGTGAAGCTCAGGTGAATCTGTGCAACTATATTAGCCCTTTGTTATTACTGCTATGTGTTTTCATTTATTGCAGTCTTATGGTTGTTGTATGTGTTCCCAACCCAGAATCAGGGAAGGCAGAAGTCAGCTGCATGTCACATGTCATTTTGGTGCTGATAGCATAATGCTGTACATCCCCATTGTCTCACTGAAAGTTTGAAAAAGCTTGCTTTATCTGTCAAACTTTGGTTCCAGCTAGAAGGTGTCTATGAAAACTCATTCCAGGAAGTTTCACAGTAGCAGTTAGGGTTAATTACTGACTTCTTGAGTAAGCTGCAAAATTATAATGAATTTCAGATGGTCCTAAAAACATTGTAGTTCAAAAAGACATCCTAATAAGATCTGTTTCTTTGAAGTCTTGCCTTCCTTTTGTTTCCTAACTCTCCTTTATAAGAGAGGAATCTTTGTTCTGCTTTTTGAAAAATATTTTTTAGATTTTAATTTCAAGTTGCTTGGAAATTTTCAGAGGGAGACTGATGGATTTAGATGAAAGATTTCTGTTCAAAGTTTGCTGCTTGAAGCATTTTAGCTTTCCAACTAGATACAATAATAATTCTAACCCATTTAATGCACATGGGCCACTAACTTAGAACCGGAAATACAAAAGCCTGGGCAAGGTTGCTAATAGCTGATGTTTGGCATTCTACTTGCTCTTCAAAGAACAATCAGAAAGAGATAGCATTTTGAAAAGCACTAAGACATCAGACTAAAAGAGACCTTCTAGTTCATCAACACTAGATACTGCTGTCTCAGGCAGTCATATAAAATGACTGAAAGATTATGAATTTATTAAACTATGAATTAAATTCACAGTTCAACAATGTAGAATAATACAAGAAAAAAAAAACTTAAATCATTGGATATTTGTGAAAAATGGATCTTGTCTGCCATGGAGGATGAATTGCTTGGAACTGACTCTACAAACCTCAGTGTGATTTAATCTCTGAGACACCCCTTTATTTGCTCTTCTTTGTCTCTACTATCACAAATGCAATAATACTTCCACTTTAGCCTGTTTCATGTGACTCTTTCTATGTTAGCTTATTTAGAGTGCTAAAATCATGAGACATCTCTGTTTCATGAAATACACCTGTTTTATGTATGCGTGAGCCTCTGTTTCTGGGCAGGCATGTCAGAGCATGTGGACCTGTTGTAGACACAAGACTTCTGTTTCTGTGCACAGCTGGTAGGTGAGCTCTCAGAAGAGTTTGTGCAGAAGCCCTGACCCCCATGAGCAAAGTGGGCATGATTTTCAGGTTGAGAAGGACTTATGGTGGGCCTAATTTGTCTCTAAATTGGAGACACATGGATTTGACAGTTGGATCACTCAGTGGATAAGAAATTGGCTGGATGGTTGCACTTAAAGATTTGTGGTCAATGGCTTGATGTCCAGGTGAAGACCAGTGACGAGTGGTGTTCCTCAGGGGTTGGTATTAGGACTGGCGCTGTTTAACATCTTTGCCAGTGACATTGGCAGTGGGATCAAGTGCACCCTTGGCAAGTTTGTGGATGACACCAAACTGAGTGGTGTGGCCAACATGCTGGAGGGAAGGGATGCCATCTAGATCTTGACAGGCTTGAGAGGTGGGCTCACATGAACCTCAAGGAGTTCAACATGGCCAAGTGCAATGTCCTGCACCTGGTTCGGGGCAATCCCACAGCACAAATATTGGATGGGTGGAGAACAGACTGAGAGCAGCTCTGAAGAAAAGGACGTGGGAATATTGGCTGATGAGAAGCTCAACATGAGCTGGTAATGTGTGCTTGCAGCCCAGAAAGCCAACTGTATCCTGGGCTGCATCAAAAGAAACATGATCGGCAAATCAAGGGAGGTGATTGTCCCTCTCTACTCTGCTCTCGCGAGACCCCACCTGGAGCACTGTATCCAGCTCTGCAGCCTGTAGCATAAGAAGGACACGGACCTGTTGTAGCAAGTCCAGAGGAGGCCACGAGGATGATTACAGGGCTGGAGCACCTCTCCAATGAAGACAGGCTGAGGGAGTTGGGGTTGTTCAGCCTGGAGAAGAGAAGGCTCCAGGGAGACCTTATAGCAGCCTTCCAGTACCTGAAGAGGGCCTACAGGAAAGCTGGGGAGGGACTCTTTGTCAGGGAGTGTAGTGATAGGACAAGGAGTAATGGCTTTAAACTAAAAGAGGGTAAGAGTAGATTAGATATGAGGAAGAAAATCTTTACTGTGAGGGTTGTGAGGCACTGGAAAAGGTTGCCCAGAGACCTTCTGTATGCCCTAACCCTGGAAGTGTTCAAGGCCAGGTTGGATGGGGCTTTGGAGCAACCTGTTCAAGTGGAAGGTGTCCCTGCCCATGGTGGGGGGATGGAATGAGATGATCTTTAAGGTCCCTTCTTTCCACCCCAAACCACTCTATGATTCTACAGTTCTATGATTCTATGATAATCCTGCTTCCAACCTTCAGTGATGAAAGCCATTGAAAATTTCACTCATATTTACTATCCATACTTCATTCACAGTTATTTCCAAAGACTGATGCTTGAAACCTTAGCATTTTTTTTTTTAGCATGAAAGTGGGATGTCTCAGGGAGGCAAGTATCTGTAACTGTAGAAATGAAAAATAAATATTCAGCCTCAATCAACAACTAAATCAGGCATATCTGAGCATCTGGTCACATGATAAGGTGGTGAATTTGGATTCCAACATCATGTCCAGCAGAGTCCCATGAAGCAAAGAGCAGCAGCGTGGTCTATAACCACTAGCCTAGGATGACCAGCAACCAGAAGAATTTGTGTGAGGTGGTGGTTTGCAGGCACTTCAGCAGATGCAGTGTCTGGCTGGATCTGCAAGCAGAAGGTTCTCCTTCTGTCCTCCCTCCTCTTTTACACTTTCCACTTCTTTTCTCCCCTCTCTCTCCTCCCTGCCTGTACATTGCCACCCTCTCCCTGGCTCTGTTGCTCACCAGACCTTCCTGGCAGATGATCTAACTCATTAAAATAGCAGAAAAACAACCACATTTTTTGCCGGATTTATTTGTAATTAACTGCCTTAAGAGAGGACCAAAGTGTGCCAAACCTAGCACCAGATGTGCAAAAGAAACACATGGTGGGAATTGGAAATGACAGCAGGAAAAGAGGTGGAAAAGCAGAATAGTAACTCACCATTTGGGGCACTGTCAAGCTGCTAAATTTGTTCACCATATCTTGTATTCTAAGATCAGAACCTAACTCTAGAGAATAGTAATGATTTTTTTTTTTGGCCAGTAAAGACCTTTGTGTACTCACAGGCTGAAATTTCTATACTCTAGATAAGTCTGATTTATTTCTTAACTACCACTAAAGCCCTCTGAGTTTTGAATTATAAGGACATGAGCTCTTCTCTTCTGACCCAGTTTGTTCTAACCAGAACTCTCATAGCCCTTGTTTGTGTGGCAGAGTCTCTGCGGCATATGCATTCCAGTATCTAAGGCAATATCCTTCTACTAGGTCCCTTGAGAGAAGATCATTTGTATTACAGTTAGCACAGCATTAGTGCTATTTGACATATTTTATAGAGACACATCCCAAGGCATTGTCATTAATCCTTGAAACATGACAAATACTTTAAAAGCAAACCAGACAATTAAAACGCTTAAAAAAAAAAAAAAAAAAGTTAGATGGCATTAGCAAACAGAAACAAATCCAAAAACTCTCCGAGTCAATTTCACCATTTAAAACCATAATGACAAGATGTTCTTTCTCCACTCAGTTGTCACTGGATCCTTGGCATTTGCTGCAATCACAGAGCATAGACTGTCTTTAGGGCCATAATGCATAATGAACTTGGACAATGAAGACTATTTAAAGCTTGGTAAACTATTGAGTAACCTTAGCATCAATCCTATAAAAGGCTGGAAGCCTACAGGGAAATATTGCTGATATAATCATATTCTGGCTGACCTTAGTGTGAAGTAAAATACAGACAATAGCATTTCATGCTGTCTCCAGACCAGGCAGGATGTCATTAGCCCAGCAAGTGAAGCATTGCATTAATCATTCTTTTGCTAGAATTATCACGTGGTGCAAGAAAAGAATTGCCTTGCCTTACGGCTAACCCTTTGTGCCTCTCAAACTACTCCTCCTTTACTCTTCCCAAACTTCCTTTTGAAACCTAAAACCAGTTCATTTCTGAATAGACAGTAGAAATGTTTAGCAAGAACTGAAAGTTGCAATGATAAACATTTTTACTGTAAAATTGTTAGTAGAGCAGGAAATACTGCCATTTTCACTAACAATAAAGGAAATCATCCTTATTTTCTCTGAAAGTTACAATCTGTCCCTCACCATTGTGCACTCTGGGAAAGTAATTGGTGAGCTCCCCCAGTCTGACCTGTTAGTAATAATTTCCGTTATTGCAGAAGTACAACCTACCAGTTGTAGCCCAGGACTGTGCCAGCTGTTGCATAGTCCCTCATCACAAAGTGATAGTGCAAGGAGATTATCCCACAGCTGCACAGAGACTTTTAGTGCAATAAGATACAAAAGCGGAAAACTATCTAAAAGGTCCAGAGCCTAAGTGCTAAGCAGAAAAAAAATTACTGTAAATACCTTGTGAAATGGAAGAAGAATCAACTACTCACAGTCCCACAGTAGAGGAGGCTGAACAGCAATCTGCTGCAAACCAGCCATAGGAGCCGTGGGCTTGCAGTCCTAGGAGGGACACAAGTGTGTCTCTGACCTCCCAATATTCTGCACCTTGTCAGCTCAGTCTCTTTGATTTTGTTACTGCTGAAGCCATGGTCAGCAAGAAGTAGGATCTGTTCCCAACTGCAGGAAGATAACATCTTTGGGCTGATGTACCTGAAAACGTATGCTAAAAGGACTACATCATGTACTAGCATACTGCATAGTATACAGCATCTGCAAAGCAACATTTTTGTCTTGCTGAAATGGCTCTTGCAAGAAGACATTCCATCAGTATTAACTCATTTGAATAAGATATCCATTATCAACAACTTTACTACCCATTAAGAGCAGACCCCCACCACACACATATTCTTTGCTAGTTGTATTTGGCCTCTGTGTATTTATTTGCATATGTTGTCTGTGAGCAAATTACAGAGTATCTTTATCTTGAAGGTTGTTATAGCTAATGAGGTATTTACAGAAACTGAAATTTCTATCTAAGCCATTAAAACAACCAACTGTAAGATCAAGACATATGTCTGGAGGGATAAAATAGCCTTAGAGTTCCTGTATTCTGGGACAGCTATTCAGCTTAATTCAGTTTTGATAATTTCTTACCAAGGCAAATGACCACCGATAATGTTGCACAAATAGGTCATAAAACTTAACAGAAGCATGAGGATTTCAATCAAAAGCAATAAAATATGTATAGAAGTGATGAAAGCATATGAATCACATTATGAAAGAGGTTCATAGTTACCGAATGTGAAAAGTACCAAAGACAGTCTCTGTCTTAGCTAAATGGGTTCTATGGTTGCTAATTTCTGAGAAATGGGCACAGACATCCCTGGCCTATATGGAGTATCATGACCTGAGATCTAGGCATCTTCTTAAGGAAAGCAAACCATCCCAAAAGAGTGAAGGATTTAAAAGTCACCATATATTAGTGTTGTGACATGAAGCATTTGTTTTTCTGAGGACTGTGCTAAACTGTTCAAAATAGATACAGTGCCTGAGATGTAGTATCTGAAGAGATTTCGGGTAGGGGAGCTGCTTTTCCAAGAGGGCTTCATCCAGGCTCTGATAGGATAAATTCATGGAAATTTCCCCAGCTGTGGTGTTTTCTTGCTGTTACTGGAATGGATCAGCTCTGGAAAGTGAAAAAAAGTCAAAAGAAAAAAATAAGAGGGCATGGCAGGGTGGGGAAGGAGAAAATGAAGTGCTCTTACTTCTGTAAGAACATCCCTACAAAAAAGCCAGCTGCTGATGTGGCATTAAAACCAGGGGCTCTATATCATCTCAGGATCCCTTTCACAGCAGGACCATGCCAAAACAGGCTAAAACAGATCCATAGACTGATTTTCAGTGTGAGAGCTGATGCACAGAAATCAACACAACTGCAGAAGTGGAGACTGAAGATTTGTGATCAGAATTAACCCTTGGCAACATCAGTTTAAATCTAGAGCAGCTCTGCCTATTGAAGCTAGTGACTCAGCTGTGGCCCAGCGTGTGGGACACTAGGATTGGTCTGGGATCTCTGAAAAGTCTTGTTCAGAGGAAAGAAACAGTGACAGAGAAGATAAGGAAAAGATGTTCTTCCAGTAAGCACTCCTCACAACTTTGTGCCAGGCCCATTCAGCCTAGCCAAGACTTGATTTATATGTCTTAAAAACACTGAGCAGCTCCAAAAGCAGGCTCTGTCCCTGGGGAGGACTAGCTGGGTTAAGATAAAAATTCCTCAGCAGTGTTCAGCCTTTTGGGGAGAAGAAAAGCAGAATAGCAAGGCAGAGTGAGAAGAGACATACAGTAGCAGACAGACTGACTGACTCCTTCAGCAGCTGAATTGAATGGAAGTGCATTTTCCCTGATAATTGCTGGATGTCTGAGTATTTCATCTAACATGAAGGTAAGACAATTGATTACTTAATTTGTACTGATGAAGTGAATATGGCAAATGCAATGAAATATTAATTTATAAGGAGAAATACTTGGCTGAAAATGTAATTGGACAGAATTGCAAGAAAGAAGAAAACTAAAAAACAATACCTTACACAACAAAGATGACTAAAATCAGTGTGCCACTCTCCTTTTTTTCTTTAAGCTGACTAATGTAAAGATTGCAGAAGTTAGAATAGCTGCATGACCTAATGGAAAAAGCAGAAAAAAACAAATAAGTTTGCTTTTGCCCCTCTTTTTTCAGGTGCTGGGGATTTTTCTGTTGCTGGAAGTTTCAGGCTTCTTTCCCATTTTTTCCAGGTGAATATTTCTTTAGGAAATTGCATGCTGAACACTAGGCATGGATAATTTAACAGATAATTTATTCTGGTGCATGTCATGGGGCAGGGCTTAGAGGGTTTTTCAGACGTATTTCCTGGGAGAGAAGACACAGCTTGGTGCCAGCATTGCCACTGCCATCAGTGGTGACAAAAGTGTGGAATTACGATGTCCCTTACCCCTGTCCGGAGGAGGAATAGCATGCACAGCGTTGGCGTGAACCTGCAAAACACACTGCAGCTTGCCCTGAGCCAGCCCTCATCCCAGGGGCAGGTTGCACCCTGAGTGCCTCCACCTTGCAAAGTGGGTGTCTGAGAGCTGCCTGGGAAGGTCTGCTGCACCCCGCGGCATACGCAGCCCCTGACAGCTGCCTGAACATCTCTGGACATGGTCCGGCATCTCTCTGCTTTGCAATGTGGAGCTGATGTTTGCAGCTGGTGTATGGATTTACAGAGTCCTTACTGATCTTCAGGCCAGATGAACATGCGTAGTCTCTTCTGTTATTCACTGACCAGAAAGCCCAAGTGGAAAGTGATTTTGCTTCTACACATGAAAAGCAAACCCCAGTGGTTTTAGAGGGAGCCTGATGCTTGTAATTTTTGTTGAAGTTCTGCTTTGCAGTTTAGGAATGCTTTGCACTAGTGCTTATAAATGGTAATCCCTGACAATTTTCCTGTTTTGCTTTTGTAATGCAAACAAAACCCTACTGGAGCAGCCCTTCCCATCCAGTCCATTGCCGCTGGAATTCTTTTGGCCCTTGGTCCGAGTGTGATGGCTGTACTCAAAAACAGGTATAGTCGGACAGACCTTTATGTACGCATGATTTCACAAGCACATGCTCTTTTTCCCCCAGTAGTTAAGAAACTGCTATATCTTTAAATCCAAATCAAGTGTCAAAGAAAAGCACCTGAAGTGCCTCTTCACAGAAGAATGAGAAAGTTGCTGGACCCTAGGGAAGGGAAATCCTCCAGTCTGTCCCCTCTATGTTCCCTTTCAAAGCTATGATATTTATGTTGTAAAATAATTTACACTGTTTTTATTTTGGTGATAGCTCCAAAAAGCTCAACTGAACTGTTTGGTAAACTAAGACATTCCTCAGCTGATGTTGGGTTGTACCATTTCCACTCATTTTTCATCAGAGAAGTCATATCTAAAGGGAAGAAAACTTCATTATAAAATATTGTCCTCAATGAAAACAAGTTGATGATTTTTACAGTGCAACTCTATTGATGTGCAGACACTTTTGCCTTTGATTTTCTTTCTCATTTACTTTGATGTTGCGTCAGTTAGGGAGGGATTGATCAAAATTAAAAATGTGCCATGAGACTGTACTTATTCTTTTTAGAAGCAAAAAGTAGCCCACTTGATGTTAGGTTTTATCATCTTCCTTAATGACATTTTCACTTTGAAGAACTTAAGAAATTTATATCAGGCATGATTGGTCTTATTAAAAATGTAAAACAAAACTGAAATTTGGCAGCAGCTTCCTCTTTGTTACAGTTACATACTAGATTGTTGAACAAACCAGCCAAGTTTATGGCTCAGTCCAAGACCTTATGGTTAGTCTTCCTACTAAATTGTGAGTTTACCATATTGTGGTAATACAAAGTGAGGTTATTCTTAGAAAAAAATAGTGAATGCCTCATTGCCTTACAGCAGTAGAGCAGCAGCATTTTCTTGACACTAGTAAACTATTTCTTCTTTGCATTTAGATTTTCTAAGATCTCCCTTGATTTGCATTCAGATTCGGAGACGGACAGTAGCAGTTTATGGGCAGTATGGGGGAAACCCATGCTCTGGTGATGCTTTTGAAACAAGACCCTGCACCCCCACAAGGGGATGCCCAACAGAGGATGGCTGTGGTGATCGGTTCAGGTGCTTTTCAGGTACTATCTAAAATCTTTTTCACCATTTTCTGGTCCTTAAAGTTAAGAAGATAACCTTGTTGTCTTTTAAGTTTATAAATGGACAATACCACTGGAGAACCCTTGACCTACAGTTAAATTTGATTCATCAGGAAGTTTCCTTTTTTTCATCCTCAGACGTACACATTTTTAATTTTTAATTTACTGATCTGCCCCAGAGTACAGTTTTTTTTATTATGAAAAGGTAATTAAAGAATGTAGCCTTATTGTTCAAAGCCTATTGTTCAAAGCTGTTCTAGGCTATATCCAAACATTTCAGAAAACACATGGGTCCTGGAAACTGAGGACCCAAAACAGTGCTAGTATCCAAGCAGCTTCCATCACTTTCACAAAACAAACACATTACCTCAGTAGGTAGACATTTATCGCAGAAGAATATGATAAACATGTTTTGGTGCTATCAAAGAGACAATCAAAGTTAATCACATGTGATAGGGCCAAAGGATGAAAGCTCATGAAATAAGTTTAGAAGACAACTGTTTTATTAATGTATCATAAGCCTTCGATAGCTGTGGTTCCCTCAAGGGTACTATGCACTATTTCTTTATGTCTACATTTACTGCTATTTCACAAGCCCTTCTGGGCACAGATTATTCAATGCGGGAGTGGACAAGCTAATTAACATCCTAGATAAGTGGGACTTTTGCTTTGATTTTAGGTGATTTATTTTTAAATGAATAAACATTTCTCCTTTCCTCATGCATTTTTGTTTTCATTTAGGTCAGTGCATTAGCAGATCTCTTGTGTGCAATGGAGATCAGGATTGTGAAGAAGATGGCACTGATGAAGATCGATGTGAAGAGAAGGCGACTGTATGTGATATTGATAGAACACCTCCAAATTCAGAACTTACAGGAACAGGGTAATGTTTTGTGCAGAGTTCAGTAGTACTGGTGCCAAATGCATTCAAATTTTGATTGTATTTACAAGCTCTGGCTGTACAGATAGACTTCCTGGGCCTATGGTAAAGCATCTAATATGCAAAAGTATTCAGTACAGCTGCTTCCATCATGCCAGTGGCTCAGCACAGCCTGGATGTACCAGCCCTTTGATTTGAAGTACGGAATAAAGCTTTCTATACTGCTATTTAGACACATTTTCTAAGATGTGAAATGAAGCATAAACCAATAACACAGAACCATCAGCATGGAAAAAAAATGAGCCAACAACACTCTTTTTTTTCTGTTTATTGCTGTTGCATTTAGGACTGTGGATCCATATGGATTTCTACTTATTCATCCCATCTGCAGCCTAGCAAAATAATTATCTTAGGTTTCTTTATCATAGTTGTATTACTTGGAATGTCGTATAATTCAGATATAATACAAAAACATTTTGGAATGGATGTCCTGTTGTGTCTGTTTTGCATTAATTGCTGGAAAAATAAAACATCATGAAATCACTTGTGATAGAGATGAATATCTTAATGTTAACAGATACTGATATTGTTGATACTGATTTTTGTTGACGAACCAAGAATAATATTTTGTTTTCCATATTTGCATTGGAAAATTGCATTTCTTCAGATAAAAGGGGTCAATCAGTTGATATCCCCTTTTCTTAGATAAATAAGCTTATAATTGTAACTGCAGATACAGCGTTCAGTTACAATGGCTTGGTAATCTTTACCTCCCGTAGAAGATTTTGCTACCTCTCTGTCTTAATGATCTTCCATGTTTTTCTTCTCATAGTTTTGATGCCATTACTGGAGAGACTAGGGGAAGAGTCATTCATACAAAAAACTTTGGAGGACAATGCAGAAAGGTCTTCAGCAATGATAAGAGAGAATACTACAGGCTGAGTGAAAGTGTTCTTGCATATACTTTCCAGGTATGTGTCCATTAAGCACAGCTTTATATTTAAAGTAATGATTATAAGTCAGAGAATGATACAAAGCTTGTAGAGCCACCATAGTTCCACCATAGTGTTGAGGGCCATATGCCACCAGATGCTTTGTGCAAGTTGTGTCAGCTCATGTTAAGAGAATCTGGTATATTAAAAGCTAAAATAAATAAATTAGAATATATAATTATTGTAAAGGTGTTTATATAAGTTTATTATTTTGAAATATACTGATTTATATCTTCCTAAAATGCAAAGAAAAAAATGTAATTTCTTGGATGTGATTTCTAATTCTCCCACAGTTCGACTGAATGTAAAGCCATCTCCTTAGAATAAGTAGTGGTCTGAATCACCCTAAGAAACATGATGGGCACCTGGCTTTGAAATGCTTTGTGGAGATCTTCCATAGAGATGCTTTATTTCAAATCATTGCCTCAGCGATTGGTTTGTCTCCCCCATATCAAAAGCATGTCAAACAATCCTTAATGTACTTTACTTTGTAACATAAATACTTTTTATATACATCTATATACACATATATATATGTAATGTTCTTTCCAATAGATTTCACTACTTTCTGTGAAATCTGAAATGGATTCAACCTGAAAAGCACATCTGATTTTTTTGCATCAGGAAGGACTTGCTCTGACTAACTCTGTAAGCTATCATTTTTAACATTGTTCATGAAGCTCTTTATACAGAATTCTATCTTCCATCTTCTAGGTTAAAATTCAGAATGATTTCAGTTACCAGTTTTTCAATAGTAGCTGGTCTTATATGAAGCACAGAGAGAGGTATGAAAGATCAAACAGCGGACACCATCTTTCACAGAATAAAGATGTGCAACACAGTCAAAAGGTATGTATAACTTGTCACTGTAGCTCAGTATTTTGAATAAAAATTTTGGTCATTTTTTTTCATGAACTTGTATGTGCAATGCACATATTTATTCTATCCAGGTATTTTTGGCACAAAGTGCATGACAGAAAAATATCCCATAAAACCTTTACAAAGTAATCAGTGGTTTGGTTACCAATTAAGATGCGTTGGCTGCTGTTTTTTATTTCTCCATTTTACCTCTTTAGTAGTGACTTATTTATTTACTAATTGTTTACCTCCCTATTTGAGTAAGAAAAACATCATCTTCTTGTCATAATTGATTAATCTTTTCCATTTTCTTCTAACAGCTTACTGCACTTTTTTTCTACTACCTTTGTCAGTATCTCAGAGTAAAAAAAAAAAAAAATCTGTGATTAAAACTAAGTTATTTTACAATACCACTATAATTCCACTAGTAGGACTCCATTAAGAGAGAAATCTAGTGTCCTAAGCAGCCAGGAAGTCACAGCGCTTATGCCTTTGACTTATTTAAAAGGAAGCATTAGATAAATAATTTCAAACTGACTCTCCATTAAGAAGTATAATCTCTATCTTACAGCAAATAAAATCAAGCAACAAATATATAAATTTTATGTCATCCAAGATGGCAGAGGACAAGCTTGCTTTACTGCACTAGCAATGATGTATTTTGAGACTTAGTGTAACAAAATTCAAATGCAACTTTGAGAGGCTGAGTGACCGTTATCGTGTACGCATATAGGATTTTATAATTCAGCAGCATCCTCAAAATGGCTACAGCGTGAGTTTTTGTCCTCTAGACAAAATCAGGGTGCAAAGAAAACCTCTCCAGAGCCTCCAATTTGCTTTCAACAACTCTGTAAAGCTGAGTAGCTTTGGTTAGCAGCCAATATCACGTGTATATCTGCTGGCTGCTAGGAACCACCCTGTTAGTGAAATGGAGCATGACTGATTTCTTTTCCTTCCCCCAGAGCAGGCAGCTGATGGTTGTTGAGAACAGCGTGGAAGTTGCTCAGTTTATTAACAACCGCCCAGACTTTCTCACTCTTGCGGAGCCATTCTGGAAGGAACTTGCCAACCTTCCAGTTATCTATGAGTACAACGCCTACCGAAGATTTATTGAGTATTTTGGGACTCATTTCTTACACTCTGGATCTCTAGGAGGACATTACAAAGTTATATTTTATATGGATACTGACAAAATGAAAGCAGAAGGTAGAGTACTAGAGTATTTGTTACTAGAGACAAAGTGAACAAACAAGAATAAAAATGTCTTTGCATGTTCTTCCAGTTAATATCTAAAATCTAGTAAGAGACCTCTACTTGTCACCACATTCTCTTCACAGGCAAAAGAAAGAAGATTACCAAAACTTCTCAAACTACAATGTTTAGTTACAGATCTTCATCTGTGACCTACAGTACTCTGGGTAGTAAAGGTTTGCTAGTTGGTTCAGGACCTCACCAGGACAGTGCCAATCTGAATCTCAAACAACATTAAAGCTTAAAAGTTACTAAGAGGTGGAGGTTGGGCAAAACTGTATAGAGCAGAATAAATTACAAGGAGGGCAAACACCAGATTGACATTTATGATTGCACTCAGTAGGGAGCAGTGCTGTGGGATTAGGGATTGCTGAGAAAAGGGATGAAAGAAGCATTAAACTTTTTCCAGGTACACCTCCCATCTGTCAGCCTCCATGCATATGCTTTAGTGGCATGTGGACCCTCCCACAGGACCTGCTTCTTAGCTGCCTTCCAATTTTTCTCTTTCTAAATCACATTTGAAGTCAGTGGGAAACTCAGAAATGAACCCAACACACTTTCCATGTGCAATATTGTTAATGGATGGATTATCTGCAGGTATGAGCATAACAGACATGTACCAGTGCACCACATCAGGCTGGAATGCATTATTTGTGAAGAAGAAGAAAACAGAGTGCTCCAAGCTGGATGAACTGCTACAGACTTCTTCAGGTAAATACTCAATAAAGACTTTTACAGTTATCAAGTCTACAGCTTCCATGTCCTTCAAAATAGCTGTCAAAATGAGGAGCAGGTGTTGAGAGCTGTTGAACTGTATCTTAGGGTAGATTTAGATTAGATATTAGGAAGAAATTCCTTACTATGAGGGTGGTGAGGCACAGGAACAGGTTGCCCAGAGAAGCTGTGGATGCCCCATCCCTGGAGGTGTTCAAGGCCAGGCTGGATGGGGCCCTGGGCAGCCTGCTCTAGTGGGAGGTGTCCCTGCCCATGGCAGGGGGTTGGAAGTAGATCATCTTTAAGGTCCCTTCCGATCCAAGCCATTCTATGATTCTATGATCCTAACAAGTTGAACCCTGACACCAAGTGCCAGGATTAAAAGGCTCCCCAACACCCATCAAATGCAACTAATGCTTTCCCAATAGCTATTACTTTTTCTAGACACCTGCAAGAACAGACACCTCTTATGTATTATCCATGTAGGAGCACTTGATCCAGGCACAGATGATTGATCTGTGCCGATGAGTCCTTTCACTACTGGCTAGTATATGTTTTGTGTGTATTGTTTCTCTTTCCATTTGTAAATATAGCAATGCTGGTATTTTCTGTATTTCTCATCCCAAATCTCCAGGAAGCGGTAGCAATAAGATTAAAGGAGACTCCTACATAGAAGGAGGAAGCTCAGGTGCTGTTACTGGCCTTAGTTATCTAGAACTGAATAATCCTGCTGGGAACAGTAACAGATACGCCTCTTGGGCCAGATCAGTGACAGACTATCCCAGAGTAATTAAACAAAAGGTAAGGATATTTTTCTGGAGCAGAGATGAGCAGGTGGGATTACCTCAAGTGGAGAAATGATTAAGCTCTAGCTGGTGATTAATCAGGCTGCAGTCTACAGTCATTTTGTGTTCAGATCACTTTATAAAGTAAAGAAAAAATCATAGGGAAAAAAAAATCTATGAAGCTAACATGAAGTGATCAGCTGCATCATAAATCTAGCCTTTAGCAAGTCAATACTTACAATTTTACAAGCCTTCAGTGACAGTAGTGGAGATCTGCTTAAGAATAGAGGGTCACCCTAACATTGGAGAAAGCCCCTTTCCTGAAACACATATTGGCAGGTCTGTGCAGCTTCCACTCAGCTTGCCAACCTCTCTGCAACCTTTTTCTCTCTCTCCCCTTACTCTGCATGCAGAAGTTTGGCATACTGGGTATTCTGGGAGCCAGACATTTCGAAGTCTAGCATGACCATATTCACTGCTACATTGTTTAAGTCCCTTTTGGGAGCTGCCCAAAACCTGAAGAACGGTGTAATACCAAAAGAATTGTCAGAAAGTTTTTAATTAAATGTAAAAGCACAGAATATCATAAAGCACGCAACAGAAATGTAGAATGTTTTTGTTTATTGCTGCCTTTAATGACTGCTCAATGAAATAATATAATGTCCAGATTTTTAGACTGAAAATACCTTGGGTGAAGATTAGGGTTATTGTACATTGGTGGTCTGTGTTATGATACACATTTACCTCAGCTGTAATCTCATATCTCAAATATTTTTTAAAGATGTCTAAGCATTAGCTTTAAGGGATGCTGTTAAGCAAAGCTGACTTTCCAGAAAAAGGCTAATATTAAATACTAACATAAGAATTTAGCCAGTTAGCTAGGAAATTAGAACATCTTTCAAAGCCCTATGTGCAGGAACATACATCACAAATTATCTCATATGACAAAGCATGCTTATGAACACTTATATCACCAGTATAACTATTTAATATAATTGTTTCTCTACTGTATGTAGCTAACACCATTATACGAGCTGGTAAAGGAAGTGCCCTGTTCCTCAGTCAAAAAGCATTACCTAAAACAAGCCATTGAAGAATATATGGCTGAAAATGATCCCTGCAAATGTCAGCCATGCCAAAACGGGGGTGAGGCGGCTGTGGAAGGAACTCAGTGCGTCTGTTACTGCAAGCCTTACACCTTTGGAGTAGCTTGTGAGCTGGGAAATCTTGTGCAAGATCAGCCAGGTCAGCACTCTTTAAGCTTGTGAGAGTTCAGAAGTGGCACGAGTGCCCTCCTGCTTCTGGAGTTGGTTTGTCCTGCTGCACAAGCCGAACAAGCAGCTGATGTTGGGCACTGGCTGCTGCCCAACATACAGCACAAGGAGGATCTTCTTGTTGAGCCTGACTCTTGCTTATCATGTCCAAGCAGTAGCTCACAAAGAACGATTTGTATTATTATTGTTAAATGCAGTGGACAATATTAACAACTCGAAATGCAACCTTTGATAAATAAATATATATATACTAAATGACTGGCTATCAATAACTTTAAAAAAATCTGTTCTTTAATTTTTTACTTAGTTGTAGCCTATAATTATTTTTGTGCTTTCTTAGACTGGTAAGTCATATAGACTCCATGGAATTATACTTACGTAAAAGGTGAATTTGGGAGAAATTAGATCATTGCAATCTGGACCTCTCTGTAAGGTCACATTTTGGCTTATCATTAGCTTTAAAAAATAGGTGGTGTTTATTTGTTTGTTTGTTTGTTTTGTTTTTAAGGACAACAATCCTACAGAGTGATTTAATGTGAAATATTCTCAAATGTTACATAGGTGTTGTTGATGGACACTGGAGCTGCTGGTCTTCCTGGAGCTCTTGTTCAGGGGAAAGGAAATCAAGGAGTCGAACCTGCAACAACCCTTCCCCACGTGGCGGAGGGAAGGCCTGCATAGGAGAGAAGCATGAAAGCAGACCCTGTGAAGACGAAGAGCTGCAGCATTTTCGGTAGGCAGAAAAGGAACATTTGGAGCATGAATACAGGAAGATTTTAAAAAAGTAATCCAAAAGGGTGCATAAGCTATTGAATTCAGGGAGAAGGGCACTTATTGAGCTTTCACATTTAAATTGAAACAAAATGAAATTCAGAAGCTGTGATTCTGATACAAGGTAAGACTAGAACATCGGGTAGAAAACAGTAAACTTGACACCATTCTGTTTAGTACACTCTCAGATAGCCTGGCATTACCTGATTTAAATATAATCGTGATGTAAATGGGACATATAATAGTCTTGAAAAGGGGCTTCTTTGGGAAGTGTAATATTTCGGAAGGAAGAGAGACTAAATTCAAACTTAATTGTACTTTTGTTTGATTTATAGCTTTATTGAACCACACTGTTTTGATACATCCATAACTCCTACAGAATTCTGTTCACCTCCTCCTGTCTTGGAAAATGGATTTATTCAAGTACGTTACTTCTCTTGCTCCATTTTCTGTCCTATCCCTACCAGCAGTGTCTCAACTGCAATTAATACAGAGATTCACTTGCAGACTTGTGTTTATCTTGGTAAGCTTTATATCAGAACTACTGTATAGCAGCTTTCCCAGCATTGTTCTCTGGCTGAATTTTACACGACATTTGCCAAGATTTTGTATTAAGAATAAAAGAAAACCAATAAGTTCCCCCAAAACCAGAAAAAAATCTTTGTTTTTCTGGACCATGGTACCTATAGAAAAAAAGAAATCTACTTGTCCTATACCATATGCATATATTAAAAAAAAAAAAAAAAAAAAAAAAAAAAAAAAAAAAAAAAAAAAAAANCTACTTTTCCTATACCATATGCAAAAATTAAAAAAAAAAAAAAAAAGAAGAAGAAGAAGAAGAAGAAGAAGAAAAAAAAGTGCTACATGAATTACATAATAAAGTGCACAAAATCAGAAAAAAAAAAAAAAAGCAGCACAGAGAATAAACTGTCCAAGGTCATCCACTAAATCCTCAGCAAAATTATAAACAGGTTTTAGGAATCTTCAGTTTATATCCTGTGACTCACCATTGCACTTTCTTGCTCTCTGTTGAAACTACGATCTGGCAGGGTATTTGGGCTGACTAAGCTGGGTCTATTTAACAAGGGAAATTAAATTCTTCGGGGTATAGATTATATCTTCTCTATTTCTGCTCAATAAATAGATAGGATTAGTTACAAATCCATTAGTTGTCTCTGCACAACTGCAACCTGAGGCAAGTTCCTAAATTTTGTGCTCTCTCTTTTGCTAGTGTTTTTTTCTGTAATCGATAGTTGCATCCCATATCAATCTTTTTCGTTCAAAAACTAAAGGTAAAACCTTGCACTTTGTGGTGTAGTCTCAATTTTTCATAAGATTTCTCCTTAGAACAGAGGGACGTATAAAATGACAAAAGCCATGTGTCCCGAAGTCCAGTTCTTCTGAGTGACCAGACATTAACCTTTAGGGAACAGATAACATGCCATCCTAAGAATTAGCAAAGCCCTATATTCTCCACTGATCCCCCTTGCAAGGCTGTTCAAGAGCTTATATTCCTCCTCTAATGCTTGATAACTGCTATATTTGCAGTCAGCATATACACTGTCAAGAGAGCACTGTTCCATCACTGCCAGAACCCTGGCACAGGGTGCCCTCAGCCCTAACCCTAAAATTGCTAAGTTAAGGTAACCAGAATATTCTGCATTCTGCTATTTTTTTCATAACATCTCATCCATTTTGATCACATTTTCTGACTATCAATAACCAGCACTGCCCACAGTATTCCAGACACTCTCTGTAGTACACCGTGAAGTGACATTAATCCTTCTCACTGTCCTCAGCATCCCAGGATCTAAGGGAGTTCAATGCTGCTAGTGGTTCTTAGATTATATATATATAAAATTTAACCTATTTCTTTTCTTTCAGAATGCTGAAAACTCATACCCTGTTGGGAGAAGCATTGTTTATGCTTGCAGACATGGATATTCTCTTGTTGGTGATCCTGTTGCTAAGTGTGGCAGTAATTTAGAGTGGCAAGTTGGAGACATATATTGCCAGGGTATGTCTGATTCTTGTTTTGAAATACAACTGAATTCCTGAATTCCAGTGAAACTTCTCTGAACGTCTGCTTTCCAACAACAACAGTGGGAAATACATACCTGTATTTCCCAAATCATTAGGCAGAATTGGCTCTATGTTGACTTTTATTTTGAAGCCACATTTTGTTATACTGAAATAGAAACATGACCATAAAATCTGATTTTAAGGAAGGCAGGAAGTGAAACAAGGAGACTAAATTCCAGTCCAGGAATTACTTTCTGTGGGAACAACCTTTGTTGCTTAATTCTGTCCTGTGGCTATGTCCAAGAACAATTGGTATGATTCTATGTCTAAAGCAAACTGAGTAAAATGTCCAGTGGGAAGTACTGGGCAGCCATGAAGTTCTCGAATAACCATCTTGTCATAAAAGCACAGCTCCAGGGAACACTTTACATCTTGGACAATCTCTGCACTCCACTCTTTTCCTCTTAACCAGTCAGTAACCATTAGGGTTTCTTTTTCCCACAAGCTGTTTTTTATGAATCAGCATTGACTGTGATCATAACTGACTGCCTGCAAATGCCAGTCCATGTTGTTTGAACACCATCTATTTGTGCATCAGAACTGAGTCCTCAGGGTCTTCTAGGGGCCTGTATGTATGACCTGTCCCTACTAGGTTGTTACTCACTAGTACAAACCCTCAGCAGAAGCATGAGTCCTAAGAACAGAGAATCTCTGATCAAACTAGGGCCAGACCTGCAGGCAGTAGAAGGAGATATTGTCACTCCATCCTTGGTATGACGAGTTAGCAGCCTGTGTTAACATGATCAATGTATTTCTATAGAAACATCAGCTAATCTTACTATTCAATTTGTTAAGAAATTCAGGAGAAGATAAAATATGACCGCTTTTTGCAACCCACTGGCTCACTGTGGCTATCTCAAATGCTTCATTCCTTAGAAACTGCTTGTCTCCTACCTGTCCTGGAGGGAGGGTTGCAGGGAGAGCCATGGAAACCTTCATATGAGATCGGTGAGAGAATAAGTCTATCTTGTCCACACGGCATGCACTTAGAAGGGGCACATTCCATTTTGTGCGAGCCCAGTCTCAAGTGGTCTCCTGACATGAAAACTATTCAGTGCAAGAAACCAGGTAAGCCATTGCAATCCTCCAAATGCAGCCCAGGAGTTTCTTTCCTGGACAGACTATTGGTGATATAGATATGACATAGTGCTATAGCTGATATAGTGATAGGGAAGCTGCATTTTTATCACCCACAAGAAGTGTGTGCTTTCTGTGGGCAGTTCAAACAAGATGCCTTAAGGCATTTCTTCTGAGGTTTCCTTATGGCTTTTTGCTTCCCACTCCCACTTGTAACAAGCAACAGCAGTATTTCAAGAGATTACCTGGGATAAATGTTGCTTATTCTGCCACCCAAAAGTACTTCACTTTCCACCAATGTTGTGTAATGCCACCACCAAGTGAGCTGCACCTTAGAGATACAATTTCTCTATCTGGAAGCTGTTCAGTGCACCATAGCCTCTCATGGCACAGAGGGGATGAGGCTGGATGACTTCTGCTTGTCTGACAGTCACACAGCTGATACAGAGTAAACTGGAAGCAAGGAGGAAATGGCTCTTCTCATTCATGATAACAGCTGTTGAAGCTCTGGGTTGATACTGGCAGTCAGTGGCAGAGAGGGAAACAGGCTATAGCATAAAGCAGCTTTGTCTCAGTTCATCTTTTCCGGCTGTGGAGGGCAGACAAGACTTTCTTTTTTGCAATCCTGTGATGCTGGTCAGTGATGCAATGGCATCTGAGCAGCATGCTGCTTCAAGCCAGCTACATCCTCACCCAAGGTCCCAGATGCTGTCATATGCCTACTGAGACCCTTGCTCTGAGACAGCTAACAGCCACTGCTGTTCTACCCAGGTAGAAGGTTAGGCATGTCTCCCACATTTCACGTCTGTCCTCTCCTTATCAGCCAAATGCTGCCCGAGGTGGCCTGATCTGAGGCAAAAGGCAGGTGACAGTCAGGCTTAGACCACAAAGGGCAGCAGCCTGTGAGATTCCCCGTCTCAGTCATCAGTTGCTGTATCATATCCACATGCACACCAAGCATAAAGATTTCGGAAGGAATAATATACCTGTACATAACACGGCTCACTATTGCTAAAGTACAAAAGTAACAGAGCTAAAGTATGGTTGTTGCCAATCACCAACACTTTAGGCTTAGCCTTAGTGACCCATTTTTTTTGTTTGTTTGTTTGTTTGTTACATCATGTATTCAAATTCCAGTAATAACTAGAAACAGTTTCAAATGCTTCCAAAAAGCCTGTGCCTCACTTATGGGATCATTACATTTGTATAACGGTTTAAAAAAAGGGGGG
>VXAA01006095.1:207803-249997 GCA_013399115.1 Anseranas semipalmata
TTTTAGAAGTAGAGGGGAGTGGGATGACAATTAGATTAGAATAACAATTAAAACAATGGTTTAGAAAACAACAAGGAATATGAGATAAAAAGAGCAAAAATCAAGATGATCTGTGTACGTACAGACACAGTGGCACACATACATTTAACCTTACTGAAATAAAGTGGGGTGGGAGTATTTAGTCAGTAACAGTGTTGGTAACAGTCAACTATACAACAAAGAGCCTGGAGACGATGAAGTAATTTTTGGTGGAAATTTTCCCTCTGCAGCAAAAGAGGGTTTTGCCTGCTGTCTGTGTTGCAAAGCACTCCAGCTTTATTTTTTATTCTCTGGCAATTTATGCCTGTCTATTTTGCTTGGTAGGTCTTAATCCTTACAGGAGATTTATTTAAAAAAAAAAAAAGCAACAATGTTCAGGGATATTAAAGTTTTGTGTTAAAGTAGAAAACTACAGACACCTAATCTAAAACACAAATCAAGATAAACCTTTCTCTGAAAGTGTGTCTGTAAGGATTTAACAGAATCTTGCCATTACTTGCTATAGAAATCTCTAGAGGAACGTGTAGCAAAGGCCTGTTTCATCTTAAATCTTGGAATGAAACTCAGCAGCCACAGAACAGTACATGCACAATCATGAACACCCCCCACCCCACCCCTCAAGAATCATTATTGCTTTTATATTTTAAGTTATTGCAAATTAAGAACTACATGATGGAACTTGTAGTTTTCATTACCCACAGTGCATAACAATATTAAGGCTCACTATTTCTACACAGGGCTTTGAAGCCTTAGCTTTTCTGGCAACAGTAGTGAAGCCAGTAACTCTGAAACCTAATGATAAAGCTGTTGCCAGCTATGATTCAGCACTGCTAAGTTTAGCAGAAACAGACAGCTGCTGCAGAAATGAGATGAATGTTTAAGCTTGAACATAGTATCTGTCTCCTTCTATCTGACTCATGACCCTTGGACAAATTACCAACGGTCAGTAAACTGTATTGTATCCTTTTAAAAGTTATGATTCTTTCTACGCAGTAGATACTTCTAATGAACATACAGTATGTGACTTTTTGTCATGGCTCTATAATCCAGTGCCTTTTATGCTCAACTGATAGGATAATTTCAGAGTAGACCTTTAACAGCCCTTGTTTTTCTGACCCTTAATAACACTGTCTGTGCTCTTCTACTTCAGCACCCAATGTGAAACCAGAAGTGACAGAGCCTAAATGTCAGCCATGGGAGAAAGTGCAGCAGTCGCAATGTGTGTGCAAAATGCCCTATGAGTGTGGGTAAGTTCAGGCTGAATTTGGCAATGACTTTCTCACTTTATATGAGAACAATTAAATTTCTTAAGTTTTCAGTCCATGACAGATTAGAAAGCTTTACTCATGAGAAGCAGGCATTGTACTTTGTTTGCTTTACAGCTCAATCAATGTCCTGCTCATCATTTACCTGCCTTGTCAGAGCTGTCGTTTGTTTTTAGTGATGATGGAATTTGGTTAGATGACAGAAGGTGAAGGGATCACTTCAGCTCCACTTGATCTGTGAAATAGATGGAAAAAGATAAGATGATATTTTGAAGATTTAGAAGATTGAGGAAAAGTTTGAACAGAGACCCTTGGGACATAAACCATCGAAGCAGTAAGCTAGTGAAATACAACAGATTTCTTTTCCCTCCTGAGAGACTGAAGTGTTATGAAAGGCACAGTAATCTAATCTCCCGTTTACACAGCAGTTTGCACAGAGCAGTTATGTCACCTTTCCTGACCTCATAACTTGCAGACCAGAGTTTATTTTTTCTTATTTGATCAAAGCCTATATTCAGTAATAAACAACGCAGGACAAAGGTATGGAAATGAGTCACTCTCTCAGTTCTTCAGTAAGTATTGAGGGAACAGAACCAAAACAGACGAGTAACAAGAAGAGGCCTAAGACCATCTGGTGCTGATGGCCAGATGTTCCAAAGAGCTCAGTACTCCAGTATCTGGGCTGGTTTTCACAGACCAGATAAAGTTTCCTATGAAATCACCACTGAGCTCTGGACACGATATCTGGCCAGCTTATGTCACAGCAGGAGCTAAGCAGTTTGGAAACTTCAGGGTAACAGACCAGATTTGTCTTTTCCTCATGTAGCAGGTGGAAGAAATTTTGAAGTCCTCTCCAATGATTGCAAGGTAGCAGAACTTCTCATTGGAGTACCTGCGCTTTCCATCAGCCACATAGTTCAAGAATGCCCTGCGTGATTACTTTGGTTCTAAGCCAAAATTAGCACAATTTGAACATCTCAAAATTAAAATTGGTGAGCTTTGTTCAGGTTTTGTAGAACTGCTGGGCACTTCCCTAGGATTTGAGGCCATTGTTTTGCATAAATGCCAGGTTTGTAATAAACCTGTTAAGAGTCTATTTCTACATTTGAAAAATTTAGGTGCTTAACAAACCAGGTCGTACTTTTTTTGTCTCAGTATTTACTAAAGTGAGGCAACAACCCCTTCTCTGGTTAATGGTATGGTGAAGTTAGTTGCATAGAAGTTGAGGGGAGTCTACAATGCTGGGGAAGGCCTTGGGTAGAGTCACAATAACTTTAGAAATTAAATTAATTACATTCAGTTATGCATTTATGTTTCAGTTAAAATTATTTTACTGCCTCCTGTTTCTACTTTTTTGTAATTACATTCAAAATGGCAGGAAGATAGATAGCAGTCATTTTTGTTACCCGATGCCATCTTTTCACTGTCTTGAAATAACACATCTAATAATAGAAGGATAAATCATCATCTGTCAAAGCAGACCAATCTGCCAGCCTATTAATGCTGTAGGACTAAGACATGTAAGTAGATTTTGGTCCTTCCTCAGAACACAGAAGTGACTTGGTTTGCTCTGCTGTGGTGGTGACTCTCAGCAGCAGCCTCTGCTCAGGAGGTGGAAACAGTTCACACGGGAAGCAGAAGCACCGTGTCTTCAGATCCATCATACATCCTTTCAGTTTCCAAGAGACCAGCAAAAGAGACTTCCAGGGACAGCACAAGAATCCCACAACAAGCTGGTGAGGGCTTTTTTGTCCCTAATGACATGGTGATGATGTCTATCCTCACCAATTATAGCCAGGGAATGATTCCGAGCAATGGAGCTGCTGAATTGCTCAAGCAGTTCCTGGCAGTGCTTTGGCAAGGGCCAGCTCCCAGGTAATTCCCAGGCACAGCTCAGGAGTTATGAGGGTCAGGGCCCATTCCTAAAGCGCAACCTGATGCGGTCTCCTTCTTTTGTGGACAGAGAGAGCTGAACAGTATGGGCACCATACTGTTGTCCAGTATGGAAACAGTCAGAGCACAGTTAGTGTATTAATATAGATGAAACCATGGAGTCTAAAGACTATCGCCACACTGAAGCATGAGATATAATAATTTTTCAATACTCCTCCCTCTTTTTTCCCCCACATTTATTTGTGTAGCACCCATACCTCTCTTAAGGGTTCTTGGCCTTTGTTATATTAAAACTTATGGTCTCAAATACAATTTTAAGAAGTTAAAATCATTTCCAATTCAATTTCTCACTTTCTTGTTTCACTGAAAGTTGTCTGCCTCTCATAGGAGGTGAAAGGGAGAGATGGTATTTGCTAACTCACAGCTATTTAGTTTCCCATAATATGTACTTTAGTAAAGGCTTGTTCTTACTTGAGCCTTTTTTTTTTTCCAGGTAGAAGGTTTTGAATTTTTCAGATTCCCTTTACACAAGGACCCTTCCTTCCCTCTAGTAATTTTTATTGTGCTGCTCTGCTTCCCCTGTAATATCCTTTCTCAACAATGATTGCAAATTATTAAATACTCTTATGAGTACAGATTCTCTATCCTTTTTTCTTTTCAGGAAAGTAAAGGGAAGGCAAAAGGAAAGGGAAAGGGAAAGAAAAAGGAAAGGGAAAGAAAAAGGAAAGGGAAGGAAAAAGGAAAGAAAAAAGCTAAGGAAAAAAAGAAAAATTACCTCAATGCTTAGCCAGCAACTGAACAAAGTTGGAATCAGGCCTTTCCTACCAAAGCTTCCCTCTTCCAAATTCCTCTTCCTGTCTGACAAGCCACTTTCACATAAGTTGTTACCTTCAGGCAGCCTTGTGTAGCTCGTTAGGGCCATTTGCCCATTCACCATCGGCCTCTCCTCCCCACCAGACGCCTGTTTTGCTGAGGTCGACCCTCAGAACTGACCCATTAGCTACTCAGTTTTTCTGTGGGAGTGTTTGTGAGCTCAAATGGAGGAGCTGTGCTGAATGAGAGAGGGCTCTTTGGAGCGGTACTGAAAGCTCTCCATCTCCTGGGAGCACCTCCGCTCTCTGGTACCCTTCATGGTCCCTTACCTCTGGTTGTACTGTGCAGCCAGGACAGCATGGGAAAGTCCACTGCTGAGGGAGCAGGGTTTTGTTCACCCCACATAGATGTCACCCAGTGAATTAAGAACAAGTGGAGAAGCTGGGGTTTTGAGATTAAAACCCAGAAATAATGAGTGGGCTTTCTTTCCCCATCCTACACTTACAGCATGAAACATAAATGAAAACATTTTCCTGGAACCATCCCTGAAGCAACTACTATTTAAGGTTGTCAGAGAATTGTTATTACCACTTCTACAAGCTAATTGTGGTGGGTGTTAGCACAATATCTGAATTTCAAGAAACAAAGAAGTAAACTCCCTGGATAAATAGAGCAGGTTTCTCATAAAAATTATTTGGATATGTATCCATATTTCCAGAAATATCTGTGATCTCTGATGTTGGATCATGACCTTTAATTTGGTAAAAGCTCAGGCTTTTAAAGGGCAGTGGAGAAAAGGTCTTTATTCTTATTTCTTATAATTAAGAAATAATTATAAAATAATTTGATATATGTGTGTGAGTATATATCATTATATGTATGTGAAATATTTTGTGTGTATGGATTTGCGTGTATGTGTGTATAATATACTAGAGAACTGAGGTCTGAACTCTTTTAAATAAGAAGTCTTGCCCTCACTGCTACCGAGGTCAATGGCAACATACCCAGTGACATCCCTGTTCTGCAGAGGGGAGAGGTGCTGGCTCTGCTGAAGTGCAGCAACCTGTGGAAAAGGAAGAAGTCTGTATTATTCATGCATCTAAGTCTCGAGTTCATCACTGCGCTCTTAGGATGCACCTCAGTGAATGGGGAAAACAGAATCAGACACTGAATGTTTTCCATTCTCTCAGCTCTTTTTGAGAGGTACCAAGATAAAACACA
Source organism: Anseranas semipalmata (assembly GCA_013399115.1). Taxonomy (NCBI): domain Eukaryota; kingdom Metazoa; phylum Chordata; class Aves; order Anseriformes; family Anseranatidae; genus Anseranas; species Anseranas semipalmata. The sequence goes on from VXAA01006095.1 coordinate 213,035, forward strand.
TTTAAATAGCGTGATCCTTGCTTTTTGTTTTCAGTCCTTCCCTGGACACCTGTGCCACAGATCAAAGAACCAAGAGAAACATACCTTTAACTGTTTGCAAGATGTATGCCTTGGAGTGCATGGGCAGAAAATATTCTCTTACTGACTCAGAAAACTGCAAAACTCCTCAGGCAGCTGAGAAATCATGTGGATCATGCCGTTCATGGGAAAAATGTGATGGTAAGAGATTCTCTCTCATAATTGTAAGTGAAGTTGTTTATATGAACAAAATGAAATCTTTGTCCCGTTACACACTAGCAGCGGCTCTGTGCTGGTACGGCATTTCCAACCCTCCCAGCAGCACCAGGCACGCACAAACTGCTGAGCTGGTTCAAGCCCTCGTCCCAGTGTTTGGTGTCCATAGAAGGCAGAAAGAAAAAGAAAACCCTGTGGGAGATTGTAACAGAATGAGCTATCTATGAGAAAAGCTTATTCCTACTCCCAGCTAAGTGGGTTACCTAATTTTATGTACCTCAGTAAGTTTTGAGTGAAACCCTTGTCATACTCTTTTCACTGAATCCACCTGTTTTAACACACTGTAACACGGTACCTGTGGGAGTCCTTACGGCCCACAGGAACAGCTAGTCCCCTTCTGCAACTTGCTGAGACATCTCCCCAGCTGTATCTTGTGGCAAGGAATTGATTGTCTCATTCTGTGCTGTCTAGAAAAGCCACTTGCTTTTGTTTGTACTTCACTGCATATCCCTGTTTCTCATATTGTGAACAAAGGTGAAGGAATATTTCCTCAGAGAAAACAGGCCCAGTCTTTCACAATCTGTCTTCAGTGGAAGTTCTCAAATTCCCTGATCTAATTTCCCTGAGTGTCCTCCATTACACTGCATTTAATGGAGGGTTGGCAGAAATGGGAAGATAAAGGAGTAAATTAGGTTGTCAGAAGTGCCCCAGATAGAAGGCACAGTTATTGTCATATTGTGACAATAAAAAAAAAAAAGCTTACTTGATAGGAGTTTGTCTATTTTGTCTACCAACATTGAACAGACAAAAATAATAACAAAAAAAAAGATAATCAAAATTGGTTGGAGCTTCGGCAGAGACAAACACAGAAAAAAAAGTTAAACATACAACACCAAAACAAAGGCATGGTTATGACAAATAAATCTCAGACCTTCTGATCTGATTATTTAGCTGCTGTCACAGATACAACTACAAGTTTATTTGTAGGAGCAGATCCTTTGAACATAGTGAACTGCCTATATGTAAATAAAAATAGAAGTTCTAAGTATGTGCATGATCAGTTTGTTACTTTGCAAGGACAGACCTCTCATCTTACGTGTTATCTGGAATCTGGAGCAATAGATACACAAACCAGTGCTAGCAAATTTCGAGCAGTAACATTGGAGATATCTTTGAGAGCAGCATCTCAGGCACCTTGATGAAGTTTTTCCTGCAAGCACAACCAGACTTTCTGAGCAGAGGTGCACTGAGCTCCTAGAACAGCCAACACCACTTGTTTGTGCTTCTAGTTTTTCCACTGAACATGAATGTCAGCTAGTGTTACTTCTGGTTAGGAAAAGCACCCTCCACACATCTCTGTCACTTCCACAGTTTTGCTAGAAATGTTTTAGTCTGTTTTTCATTGAGTGGGATGCCATCCTGAGTGCTTTTCCCTCTGTGCCTTTGCTCAGCACAGTCCAACAGCTGTGTTTGTGATGAAGACGGGCGGTGTGAAGAGGGAGGCATCCAGATCTGTGCTGAAGTGAGTGGCTCCACTGCCCATCGGACCATGACGGAGTGTGAGGCCGGGCGGCTCAAGTGCCAGGGGGAGACCGTCACCCTTGTCAGCATAAGGCCCTGCGACGTGCAGAGCAAATAAGATGTGTTATGGTTCATTTTGTGTATTACCATGGGATATGTCAAAATGTGTCAACTCTTGGGCAGGACATACTTCAAACCTTGCTCTATCAAATGTAAGCTCTGCCGTGAAGTTCACTGCAGCCAATGAGACTGTGTGCATTGGCTCTAGCTGGCTCTGGCCTGAGGCTCTTCATCAGGCAGAGCTGCACTCACTGCTACCGCTGACCCAAGGGCTCTTGGCTTAGGCCCCTGACTTAGCACTGTCAGGTTTTCTTCACATTTCTGTCACAATTAAAAAATGTTCTTGAACTACAGTTGCCAAAGTAGTGATGGATTACAGTGTCTACCATTGTAAATACCTTTTTCGGAAAGCTGCACAAACATTTGCATGCACTGATTAGATTTAGATTCCCAGAAAAAGAATAGGCTTTACAAAACAACACATATGATTCTTCACTTTTAGTAAAGTAACTTCTTCCTACTGTGCCTTATTCAGTTGAGCAAACAGCATGCATAGCATTGAACCTCTCATTGAGCCTGAAGCTTTTAAAGGTCAAAATAATGTGCATTAACAATAAAGTCAGCTTAAAGTAATGAGAATTCCTTTGCTCTCAGCTTCTTGTACACAGAAGCACTTCATGAAAAATCACCATTTTACATAGTCATAGCTATCACCACAAGCTACATTTGTAAGCACAGATAACTGCATTGCATGTCACATACATTCACGTTTGTGCCAAAACTAGTTTACTCATAGACCACTGCGTGTGGAAATCTTCCACCACAGCACAACTTTCTCAAAGGGAGCTATTAGGGAAAACGCATCCTCACAGGCATGGAGACACTCTGCATACAGATATCTACTCTTGGAGATAACCTTGGACAATCTCCTAAGACTGTTCTTAAATAAAAGCAGTCTCTTACACTCTTTCCTTACACACCTAAGCATGCTTTCTAGCATAATTGGACAGCGACTTCTCGGCTCACATCGGGTGTACCTTGCAAGTTGAGGTGCCCATGCTGGCAGTATGATCCCCTACTGACTATCCTCAGCTGCAAATAATGACAAAGTGCTGGATAGCAAGTGGCAGAATGAGTGATCAAGCAAGTGCAGTACCATCAGCAAGAAGCTTGTGTGCTTTGTAAGTAACAGATTTTACTTCTTACTATTAATAAATGCCTACCAGATGAAACAACTCTCTGTGCTTTTATGTTTGTACCTGTATCTTCCTCACATAAACCCTACCCTCAACTGGAAAAGGTTGCTTTCTGTAGTGCTGGCAATGAGGGTTAAGCCAGAGCAAAAGCAGTCTGCTTTCCTCTGGAGACTCCTGCTCCCAAGGGCAGCTTTGGTGGAGGGCAAGGTTGCCACTGCACAGACCAAGAGGACCTCCTGGCCTTTATCATCTCTGGAACTTAATGCTCTTTTTGTTTTTTTTTGGTTTTCTTTTTTAGATAATTGTAAATGTTTACAGACAGCTTACAGATGAAAATAAGTGGAATAAAAGTCAACTCAGTTATTTACTCTGAATTATTTGCTGAATATGAAGGAGAAGCATTTTGGGGGACCTGCTGAATGTTTGCCCCCTGTTTACCCCCAGCTTTCTTGTCCACAGTTTCTAGCCTTTTTCCTGGGGCAGCTGGCACAACACGTGATCTGACAACGAGCCCATTAGGCAGCAATAGCCTCCATGCCTGCTGCAGGCAAGATAAAATCATCTGGAAATTTCCTGACAGAGAGCATGGGAAGAAAAGTGACTTGGTGATTCATGTCTTCAAATATAGGAAAATGTAGAAAACCAACGTAGGGCATCAAGAAATCTTGAGAATTCCTGATTAGAACACAGTTCAAAAAAACAGTAAGGTTGTCTGATATTCATCTTGAAACACCAGCAGGAACAATTCTCCACATCCATAAAATAAATTAGTCTGAGATAAGACAGACAAAATATTAAAGAAGACTGCATTTCAAATGCTTCATCCTGTCCCTTACATCTCACTGTTTATCTCAGACATCTAAATCTTCACAGGGCTCTTTTGTCTCTCCTTTTTCTTTCTAATTACTCACTCTGTCTCTTCCCCTCCTGCTCCTCAGCCCAGCCAGCTCCTTCCCTGTAGGCACCTTGTAGGCACCCTTTCCCTCCGTGCTGCCTGCCTGCGGGTGTCCAGCAGGGCTCTGTTCCCCTTTGGGCTGTACCCACAGTCCTTTCCCTGCTGGGCTTCCATCACGTTCTGTTTTCAGTCTCCTATTTGCCCAGGTCAGAAAGTAGTTCATCCCTCCTGAAAGTCCAGGAACACTTCACAGCATTTTGGAGCAGACATTTAGTCTCAGGAAAAAAAAAAAAAATCCAGCTGACTGCTTGGAAGGGAAGAAGAAATAAGGTAAGTAGGTAGAAGTTTTTTTCAAAGAAACAAGACTAATGAGGAAAACCGGGTTCATGTAGGACCAGTGGCTGGGAGGAATATCTGTCCAATTGCTTGTTCATCCCTACGGCATGTAAACACACCTGCTGGCCATGCTTTGGCCCTGTCAGTACAGAAGCATCCCCAGTCAAAGTGGTCCACCTCTTCACCATGGTGATGCCACATTAAACTAACAAATGGCTGCAGGCTGTTTTCTTTGGGTGAGAGACCAGAGTCAGATGAATTAGTGTCAGATGAGAAGAATAAGTAAAGAGGGGACAGTGGTTCTATGGAGACAGTCAGCTTTGCAAAATTACCTGACAGAGATTGGTAACACCTGGACTGAATGACCACATACTTCTCTGGGGCAAGCGTGTGCCCTGTCACTGTGTGTCAGGACATCTGGGAGGAATCTGGTTTAGATCACCTGAGGTTTGGGTAGCTGGACTGTGAGCAGCAGAAATAGAGAGCTGCAGAATACTTCAGTGGCCATCAACAGGCTTTTATGGGAACTGGGCTCTTCAGTCTACTGAGAGCATCATTCTGTCTTGCTCTCACATTTCCCAGTTTGTGAGGCCAAATTCAGTGAGACCTGCATTGCACAGATGTCCCAAGAGGGAACATCTTAAAGTAAAGCAAGATGTAAAGTAAAATAAGTAAATATCTGCCCCCGTTATTGACATGAGCTCCTCCAGGGATGTATAGAGGGACCAACAGTTTCATACACTGTGTGAAGGAAGTGTGTGAAGGATTTTTTCTGAAGGAAAAAATATCACAGCAAGCTGGCAAATCTTTGCAGATAACATTCAACTAAGAAAAGAACATCCTATAAGAAGCTGCTGAGAGACAGAAAACTATGGGGAAACTCAGCATTGCTGTGGCAGATGAAATTTAACTCGGATCGAGGTGAGGTAAACTTGTTACCCATACTGATGAGCCAGATTCATGGGCTTGTCTGAGGCCAGTGACTTGGAAGATATCATCACAAGGTGCTCAGTAAAAATGCTTGCCTGATGAAGAGCAGCAGGTACAAACACAGTGGAGGGACTTCTATAAAGCAATAACACTGAAAAATTCCTCCTAGTTGACAATATTTGAAAAATGGTACCAGCATGGGCAGTGAAAATCAGCCTTGGTAGCTTCATTTCAAAAGAAAAAAAAAAAAAAGTAGTCCCCTGAGCAGCGACACTACCAAAAGCTAGTTTTCTAGGAATTTATGTCTTTGTATAGATTCTCTCTGATGAATAAGAACAAGCCTCTGCACTGCTTCCTTTCCCTTGGGAAATACACAGGAGAGATCTTGCTCTGCCCAGCTGTCCAATTTCATGAAAGCTATTAAAGAATCAATACCTTTGAGACCTCTAGCCTTCAGTTACACACTGCTAAAAGATAGACAACAGGTTCAAACACTATTGAAGGGACAACACAGGTAGACAGACCACCGCCCAAATGGCCTTGTGACAAGCTCCCTTTCTGAAAAATAGGAAGCTGGAAAAGGAGGAAGGAGATGCCCCAGAAGCAAAGGTGGGAAGGGTTCGGTGGGGTTGGCACAGAGGCACAGTACTGGACCTGGAGGTAGATCAAGTATAAGAGGACTAGGTGGTTTAAGATGAGGACGGAATTCAGTGGGAAAACTCCATTAGTTTCTTAACCTCAGCTGGTGTAACATCGTGCAGTGTTAGACATGGATTATTTCCAAGCAGGACAGAGAAGTATTTAGTAGAAAAGAAAGAATAAAGCTCTTCTGATGTACCTGTTCTTAATCTGGGAGCAGCAAATTAATGTCTGAAGAATGACATACGTTTTGCCTTCCTATACTGTGGCATTGGAGGAGCTTCCAAATTCCTCCCCATATTCCAGCCTGTCTGCATGGAAAAGATTTGGGATGGATGTGCACCTGGAGAGTAACCAAAGGAAAGCAAGTAATGCCTACGAACCAGCTGTCACTAAACTAGTAATGGTAGCACTAAACATGTGAGGAAACCTCTTTTTCACTGGAGACTGTAACCCCAGAGTGCTTCTCACAGTTCCCAGAGCTCGCCCCCTTGCAGCTACAGGTCTCCTCCAGCTCTCAGGTGAGATGGATGGAGCAGGACACCGCTGTTCCCGGAGCACTTCCCTGCACTGCAGCCCTGGCCAGGAACTGCCCCGGTGACAACAGATAATCAGTTTAGTGCCTGATTAAAGCAAAACATCACTAATCAAAACAAAAACACTTTGAAGAAAAACATAGCTTGAACACATTAAAAAGCTGGTGAAAATAACATTTGCAAGTCATATTATTTCACACTTCTGAGAAGTCCCTCTTTTTCAGATTGCCTCTGAAAAGTGTCTTTTCTCTCCTGTTCTGTTTATGTCTTCCTTAGAAAGCTTTGGTCAAGTGCACTTCCACTATTCCACCCCTTTTCTCATAGGGCTTAACTTGCAAATTAACTCTTGCAAGTTCATAACCTGATGAGAAAAGCTTGCAATTTCTTTGGGGACAGATCTTTAAACCTGATACTTTTGCTCGTCACTCTCCAACCTGAGAGCTGTTGCATCACTTCTTTGTTGGTTCTCTCTCCAGCCCCAGTAGAAGCTTAATCATTAACCTCCTGCCCTTGTCTTGTTACTACCTAAAACTGTTGCATCACCATATACATAATGTTATTGCAGATCAGCTCCATTTCCATTACACTGTGGCTCCGCCACATTACTCACCATGATGAGCCACCACCGTAAGTAACAGCAGGGGCATTACTCTATATGGCAGGAGACTCTGGAATATAAACTGCAATTGATGTCTTTCTCTCTGTACTGCAAAACACAGAAGAGATGTCTCTGACCAGCAGAAATGGTGCTGGCACCACAGCTCTTCCAGTTAAACTCAGGAGACAAGTGAGCGGCTCTGGGCTCAGCCTCCCAGTCTACAAATACTGCTTTTGAGCAGGGTGATGATTTAACCTGACTAGATCAGTAGCTTCCGGTAGAGCAAAATCCTGTTTTTACATCTTACTGTTGACAGTGATTACACTGAGACTCTTAAAGTGATTGTAGTACTCACTCTCTGAGTATGTATCCAGTGTATGACACTAACTAATCTTGCTCATATTATTGCACTTATTGATATACCGGTAACCAACACACAAGCACTCTAACTGTGCAACTAGTCTATGTAGCAGCAAAGGCTGCTACAAACCCTCTACAAACAGAAAAAGACACCAAAAGCTGGAATTTCTTGACTGAGAATTAATTAATTTGGATCATCTCCCAGAATGTGTACATGCTGACTTCTCCCTGAAAGCAGATTTGCCACCTTATTTCAGTACATGCCAATGCTCCTAGCACACAAAAACTAGATATTGTGTTTCATCATGAAGCTCCCTCCAAGATGCACTAATGCTGCTTTTAATCCCTTGGACACTGGCTGAGCATGAGGAAGAGGCATTGTGACTCTCAGTGGGAAAATTTGGGGGCATTATCTACAGAATAGCTGAATTTTATTCTTTTTTTTTTTTCTCCATTTTTCTTTTCTTTACCAAATTTTATGGCAGCTCATCAATAGAAACCTTTTCCAAGAAGCCCAAATCCTCAGAAGTCACAAAGATGGCTTCAGGCTGCGCATACCTACTCTCCCTGCTCTTTAAGCTGTCTAGACAGAAGACAGCCTGATCTGGGGACCATGTAGCTTTGCGAGGGTAGTACAGCGGCTGAGCTAATAAATGCTAGGGAGATCAGGATGGATTAACTTGAGCACAGGCCAGTGTTTTGAGACTTAAGCCAGCATTCACGAGAAGAGGTGGCTCAAAAACAGAGCCACTACTGTGACAGCCACTACTGTACCCAGCAAGGACTGATTACTTGTACTATTTTGCTGCTGCACTCAAGACATTTCCTGATATTCACAGGTCTTGATGATTTTAGAAATAGAGAACATACATCATAAGGTTAAAAAGCAAGCCAAAGTCCTGACATTGAGTTATTACCCACAAGGGCAAGAACAATGAAGATTTTGGTAAAGTTGCTCTGTCATGCATGCCCATATGCACAGGCTAGCCACAACCTGAATGGGTACTGCAGTTCCCACAGCTAGACCAGTGATGGGAGCACATGGTAATATTGGCCACTGGTAAAGCACTTCTAGTCCCTCCAGTAAACCTGTGTCTTTACACATGTGTGAAGACACATGCCTGCACACACCAAGCACCACCATGAAGCCAATAAGGAATGCAGCAACTACCCAGCTTTTTCTTGGCAGAGCTCTGCACGTCGTGTCAGCCAAGAAAAATTTCACATTTACAGGAAAACCCACTGCTGTTCTCACCCTGTTACACAGTAAATAACAGTGTTGCACAATGAATGTTAGCACAGCAACTCAGAGAGGAATTTCACAGACAAAACAACCATGTATTCAGGGATGATAACTAAATAAACTGGGATTACACACGTATTTATGCAGAAATTATACCCTACCAAAATAAACCAAGGATATGAGATAATTATCATAAATCATCTTATACCACCACATATTGTACTTTGCAGATTTAACTTAGAGTTTGAAGGAACACATAAAACATTGCTTGAGGTTTCAGCCAATACTTGAAAGAGATCTTAGTTTTTCAAAATTTCCCAACCTCATTGAGAGATCCCAGATGACCGAAACACTACTGTTAGGTTTCATTTATATTTCAAAACCTGGAACATTTCTCTGGCCCTGAACACTGACCCTTTGGACTGTTGTCTATCCCTAGTGCATGATAGAGAGTTTCAAAACAGATATGGGCATGCAAATAAAGTAAATCAAGTCTAGGAATTCCTGGGAAAGAGCAAATAACCAGTGTTTACACCAGTAAATAAAGTAGGTCAGGCTTCATTTTACAGCCCCAGAAGCAAAGGGGTATGGGTCAGTTCACATCCAGTCAGCTAACCTCCTGCCACAAAAACAGTTGTCCTACTGGAAAAAGCCCTTCTTGCATTGGGCCCAAATGCAGTTTGGGGGAGGGCTAGCTAGCACAGACCACAACCCCATTAAATGGTTCAACAGGAAGGACAATCACGTGCCTTTTCCTGAATCCCATGCCCTGGTGGTCTTTAGTTTGGCAGCACAGACACAATCATGCTCTTTGACAGAGAACAGAAACATGATCAGCCAGCTGCAGCTTATTATAGTGACCCCACTCTGCTGCTTCTGAGGACACAGGACTAATAATGCTCCACTCCTAAAATATCCTGAACTTACATGAGCAACGCAATCTTAAGTGTAACTGCTTTATAAAGAAGTAGTTCTGAAATAATTCCAGAAAAATAGCTTGTTGCTAAGGTCCAACTCTGAAATGCCATTTGCTAGGTCATTTTTATTTCTTGGATGGCCATGGTTCAACTTTGGTGAATTCAAAGACAGGCCACCAAATTTAGCTTTATCAGAACTAAATCAAGGCATTTGAAAGTTATACCTAACACATTTCCCAGTTGTAGCAGGTGTCACACCTGCAGGGTTGTTTCCTTCCGATCCTCACTGAAGACCTTATCTTTTCAATAGCCCAATTCATCTCAGTGTCTCAATTACGGGGACAAGGACACAGAAAGCAGAGTTAGTGGTCATCTAGACATTTTCATCTAACTGCTGGCAAAGTGGCTTAATTCTCTTCTATTCTGGGATAAATATCTCCAGAGCTGTCACTGTCAAAAGAGGAAAACCCGAAATGAAGAGAAAAAATTCTCAATTCCCAAACAATGATAAAAGGTGACTTCGCTTCTGCCTCCTGAAATCTAAAGCATGCTTGTTGAATTCAGCAGCCTGACTACTGCATGTCATGGTTCTTTGTCCTTGTTCCTGCCACAGTCCTTGGATGTATTTTTCAGCAAAGATGTTTTTCCTCATGCATGGCCTTGGTCAACCAAGTCTATCATTCTGGTTAATTTTCTGTAATACAATCTAGCACTACCCAACACACATTCAAGTCTGAAATCAGGTCACCCTGCCTGCAAATATGGTTCACTTTTAATGAACTTTTTATTTTGTACCAGCAGTTTCAGGGCTTCTGTTTATTTTTTTTTAATCTCATGCAGTAATAATCTCAGGGAATGGAAATACTTTCACTTCCCCTTGTGTTCTTACCCCAGTCTTCAGCTGTAGTCATGCAGATACATTGGGGTCCAACCTCCTTTTCCAAAATTACAGTTATCCCTTGAGCATACCTGAAAGGCAGAAGGAGGTGGGAGGCAGCAAACATTGCAAATGGCTGCTCTCGTGGGTGGGGAGCATCAATGGGCTCCAGTGAGGTCAGTCCAGCAACCCTCACAGTGGCTGGTGGCACATTCAGTGACTCATTTATGGAGAGAATGTGGCAATGGCACCTATGTACTTACCTATTATAACCTGACTACATTGCATCACCAGGGTTAAACATGGAAATTAAGGGGGAAAAAAAAAGCTTTTAACCAGCTTATACTTACATTAAAAAAAAAAAAAAATCATAGCTTATTCCGCTATACATTTCATTTCTCTCCAGCTGAACTGATTTCCAGGAACAGATTTTGTATTTTCTGCTGTTATTTGCAGCTCCGTCCCTATGGACCAATGACCTGAAGCTACAGCTTGGCTGCTTTGCAGTGCTGTATCAGAAAGCCTTTCTGAGGTACAAGTAAACAGTGGGTGGACTGAGGAAACAGCAGATAATCAGTTTTATTTTCTCCCTGAGTAGTTTTTAAAAAAAGGGTCATGTTGACCAGGTCCTGAGGTCTCCAAGACAGCTTTTGATAGTAACGACCTGTTTGTTAGGGGCCTGAAATTCCTAGCTGATACCCCATTGCCAGCAATCATGTATATGTGATAGCTTTTGGTTTTGATTTGTCTGAAAAGTAACTTATCACCACAGAAAATTAAGCTCTCTTATCAGCTGCACTATTTATACCGCCCTCACAGAAGGATCTACTAAAAAGGGAAAATTTGTTATTGTTCTTAGCAAGCTCTCAGCAGCACAGACCAGCAAAGGGAGAAAGTGCCCAAGAACCACGTTTGATCCCCAGCATAGACAACATCATTAGAAGTTTGTATTTGTTGACATGTTTATGACTTTCAGCTAAATGTGTCCTTATCTACCTTGGTACCAGGGTGCTGTGAGTGCCGGGGGCTCCACAGGGCCTGCTGAGGCTCCCTGTGGCAGCAGGGCAGGGCCTCCCACCACCCAGCCAAGGGACAGCCCCAGGCACCTCCAAGGGGACAGGAATGGCCAAGGACAGGTCGTCAGCCCAAGGGTGGGGTTCCCAATCAGCAAGGCCCATGGCCGGGCAGGGCAGGCACTGATGGTAGCCCTGGGGAGGCTAAAATGGTCTCCTGGGACACAGACAGGGTAGGGGAGGCCTGCGTGGGGCTGGTCTGGGCCATAAGTGTTCCTGGTGCCCTCAGGCAGTGACACCTGAGATGCCCTTTATGCCCTCATAAAGGATTTCATTTGTCATCTGAATATTATTCTGGATGAAAGTCTCTGCTACCCTGGAAGTTATGGGAGCAACAACTTCCAAAAACAAAATGGGAATGTTAGCATACCTCTCTACGACAATTTCTTGGTTTCCTTTAAGCTTGTTTGTGTCCCATTAAAGACTCATTGACTGTCTACTTACAACATAACAGAGCTGTAGTTAGAAAAAAGTAAAGGCAATCAGGCTTCATCTAAAAAGTAATGTTCTTTCTGGATTGAGCCCAAAGCATTTCTAATTATTCTTGAAAAGTGCCAATATAAATAGCTCTGATGTACAAGTGCTAGAAATTAAACATTAGGATTACTTATATATATTAAACACACACACACAGAGTTTTAAAAATAGAAGATGTAGGTTTAATTTAATCCATTTTTAGACTTCTATAGTGTAAATATTTGTATCTGGCCTCATCACCCTCCACTTCCTTCACAGTCAAACAAGGAAGACAGGCACCTTTAGGGCATGACTCATCTGCTTCTCTGAGCAGAAGATGTGACAGACCTCTTCCTCCAAATACGTTGAATTGGAGTTATCATGAACACTGAACATTATGCTGCTGTTGGAGATGCACGAATGTCTGATTGTCAGCTGAGGAGCATGGCTGGATGGCAGTGAGGTCTGCAGGAACCCAGTGGGAACAACAGTCTGATGCCACCTTCTGTTTACTGCTTACTGGGAAAGTGGCACTAGGAAAAGCTCTGGTATTCCATCTACTGTGCTGGCTGCATGCACTTAACTTTGCACACGTGTATCTTGCATATGCATTTAATAGTCACCATCTTGTTTTCTACAAAATTCTTATAAGAGGACTCAAAACATTTAGTACAAGATGTTTTCTCTCGTAGCTGTAACAGGACACAGCAACTGCAATAATTATGCAATGGCCCACTCTCCAAAGTTTGCCAATTACTATTGAAACGTGTATCTACCCCATCTTCAACTCCATTGAAGCAAACTCTGGATTTCCCCTTTCTGAAGCTGCATAAGGACAAACCTTGAAACAAACTATATGTATATTCTGTTCTGTTCTATATTTGGTCAAATCTTGCATTCTACATTACAGTTGCAATGACTATTTATACAAAAGCCCAGAACAGCAGCTGCTAATTGTCCAGCCATTGAATCACGCCTCAGCTGTTGAGCTGTGGTAAGTGTATTCTACGTACACTCCACATACTGTTGTGCTAGAGAAAAATTAGATATGCTGGGATGTTGTATGGAACTTCTTGCGTCAGTGGAAAAGCTCATTATATCCATTTGGGATAATGCCTCCTCTCTGACATTAAGAACAAACAGACGAGATTGTTCTGTGCAGTGGAGAAGCTGTATTACTGAGACAGCTGTCCTTTGAGAATTGGTAAGGTCCATGTGACCCTGGTTACCCTGACAGATTCAGTTCAGGTGTTGCTTCATCTTCCCCAATTATAATTTATGACCCAAGGCAATGATCCATCAAACCAGACAACGTTACTTGGAACTTACAATAGCAAAGGAGAGCAGGCATTTCCTGCCACCAGTGAACAGGAAAGCTCTATCATTACCTAATATATGTTATCACAGCAGCAGAAGAGAGCTTATTCCAAGAAAAAGATGGATGTTACAGGAAACATTCAAAAGCTGTAGTCTTTGATGTAAGGGTTGGGGACCCCTGTCACAGAGCATAGTAAAGAGTCTCAAGTCAATGCAAGTCCCATCTTGACCTTACTGAAACCAATAGCAAAACTCCCACTAATTTCAGCAAGCTGAAAATTTCCTCTGGATTCAGGTTATGGCTGAATCATCACCTTATTAGCGATCAGCAGATGATGTGCCATAATGCTCAACTGTAAAACAGAAACTATGGGAGTTATCCCCATCCGCAAGAGAGAACAATGCAAGTCTCAATGTGAATGCTCGCATAGCACACAACTACTCTGAGGCTAGGGGTGTCGGAGAAATGGGGGCAGTCAGGGAGCTATCATTTGCCTTCTGTTTACCAGGAAATAATTTCATCTGGCAATTTGTTGTGGTGAAAAGCATCAGGGAAAAAAAATTCCTGCCATCACAACAAACATTGCTAGACAGTCACGCTGAAATCAGAGTCCTGTAATGAAAAGCTAGTATTGAGGTTAGAGGGCGAGGAGCAAGAAATCTTCAGTGCTTGTTGAGGGTGAGGAAGACATACATAGCCATTCTGAGTGATTATTCCCCTACAAAATGTGAACAGCAATATGAAATAACAGTACAAAACACAGAAGCCAGGGACAATCAGATTTGCAACCCTCCCCCAGACCTTCGCCATCATATTAGTTTAAATCTTCAGTTGGAGGAAAGTATAGAACTACAAGGGCACACCTATCTTTTTATTAAAATCAATTTTAATACATTTTAAGCAAGAAAATGTAATGCTTCATTGTATTTAGCTGAAGGATTCATTGTTTCTTTTCCTTGAGCTCCATCCAGTTGAAACTGGCTGCTGTAGATTTAGGGAGATTGGCATCATCCCAGATGCAGGGGTATGATACCTCCTTGGAGGGGAAATAATCGTTTCACATACAGCCCACTCCCTGCTCCCAGGTGACTCTGCCCAGCCCCTGGACAGGTGTGACAGTTAGACATTAGGCACATTATTCACAGATGGATACTTTTTGGATGCTTTTTTTTTTTTTTTCCCCCTGATTTTCATTGTTCTGCTGAATGCTGGTGGAAGAATCTGAGTTTCAGCTTTCTCCTGCTTGGAAGGCAGGTTTCTAATCCTCTGGTTTGTAAAATCCTGAGCCTAAGGCTCAAAACCAACCAACAAACCCAGAAAGCAAACTCTTCCTCCCTTCAGTTACACTGATTAAAGAAATCTCATGGTTTTGAAGGCTTCAGTCAATCACTGTGTATTTGTGGTTTTCAGTATGTTGTATTGCTCCCTGAATTTTCATGGTGAGTGCCCATAGGGGTAGCCCCCTTCATGGCCCTGTTAGGTGGGAATGTGCAATCACGATGAAGTGCCTGATTCACCCAGCAGTGCTCAGCCAGCAAGACAAACAGGGTGCAAAGCAGTCACCAGCGAAGAGATGGAGCAACAAATGGCTGAGGAAAGGAAAAGTCTTATCCAGCACCAGGGAGACCAGAGGCAGTACTCCCCTTTCTCTGTGCCCATCTTTCGCCTCCCTCCCTCTGCCCATGCAGAGTTACTGACAGTGAGAGCAGTCCCCCACACCCCACACCCCAGGTCATTTTCATGAAATAAAAAACCCACTGCCACCCTTCTCCCACTAAATGAGCTCTATTTTTTGCATCCTTTTTGATCCATTTGTCCTTTCATAACCAGTCAAGTTTTCCCCAGGGTGGCTCAGCCCATGCATGGTGGGATGATGGTGGTGGCCACCAGGAGAGCCATCGGTTTACCCCAGACAGCTCCCCTCCTCCAGCACCTGCAGTTTGACGCCAGCACATTTCATGGCTGCCAGCATGCAATAACCGACTGTCCTCCTCCTCCCTGTTGACTCCATCCGGATGCAGTGAAGGCGGCTCTCTTCTTTGGGGCACTGGTAAGGCATCAGGCAGGAGCAATGGGTCTGTGTCTCTGGGAATGAATGTGTTGGAATGTTTTAGCTGCAAATGTCATGACTAAAAACATTTTATAGTTTGACAACATTTCAAAAACCAACGGGAAAAATGCTATTGCAGTTTCATGATACCTTAGTTAGAGAGCCTGTAGTGCATGCACTAGGTGGTAGGGTATTAGGAATAGAGACAAAAGAAGGTTTAAATATCAGTTTTTGCAACAGTGGCCTATACAGCAGCAGAAATGAAGTATCTAGCTATTTTTATCCACTGGTTTTCCCTGACCTTTCTTCTAAACAAAAAGATATTAAGTTGACTTTCTGTTCCCAATTATCTTTGTACACAATGTTGCTGTGAAATGGAGTCTTAAGGTCCATATTGTGTCAGCTCCTATTTCATTAAAGCTCCCTTTATGAATGTTAAGCTACCTGCTGCTGGCCTGTGGTAAACTCAGTACTGCTGGTTATTTCATTACCCATTTCTGATCTAATCAGATTCTGACTCTTTATATTCTTTCCCAGAAATTCCCTAGGCAGGAAACTAAGTTTTTACCTCCCCTCTGTTAAAACATATGAAAAACATGCATTTTTCTCAGTTTAGCTGCTTTCATATGGTACTGCAGTATCTTCTGCCTCTGTGTTGATACCAACTACTCATTCTTAGTAACACCAAAACTTCCATTTCCTAAATGTTTGTGCATACTCATGGGAAAGAAGACTTTTGTGAAGATGGTGAGGAGGAAAGTCCAGTTCAGACCTCTTGAGTACCACAATGAAAATTTATTTAATGTATTTTTCTCCTGGTACTCTTGCTCACCATCATTTTTGCTTACTGAACGGGTCTCCTCTGCGGGTCTTTGAGAGAAAAAACACTGAGGTAATGGCACAGGATCCAGCCTCAAGCCAATTTCACAGTGGGAACAGATCTAGGCTTCTTACAGGCTGTGGAATAAATACATCCAATGTTTTTTTAAATTATAGCCACCTACCCAGGAGCCCAAAGTGCCACACCGTGCCCCCTGAGTGGCATGCCTGGTCCTGACCTCTGCTTCAGCCCTGCAAGGAGCAATACCTCGTGCAGTAGCTTTAAGCCACCTACTTCAAATCCCGTGCTGCATAAATCATTTTTGCAAAGTGGGGTTTTAAGATTGCTTCAGAATGCTGTTGGTTTTTTTCATAAGTAGACAAGGTGTGATAGGAATAGTATTTGTCTCTGGAAGCAAGTGGAGGAATGAGCGTGGCTGCCACTCAGCTTTTTCCTGGCAAGCGCGTGATATGCACCCAGCCAGCCAGCACCTCAGACATTTACAGGAAACCCACTGCTCTTATCACCCGGCTACAAAAATAAATAACCAAGTTGCACAACTGTGTTTATAAAATAATCCTCTTTAGGGTTTCACCAAACAGCTTAGCTAGTTCATTAAAACTCTTAATAAACACAGCTTTCACACATGGGTATTTGCAAATTTTACCACTAAAATCCCATTAAGCCTGATGGTCCCTGTCTTGCTAAGTAGTTTTATGATTTAATTTCATAATTTAATTATATGCTATAGAGGGTGTGGCCCAGGTTTATTCCTGAAGTACAAGCTGATGATTTTAATAGCCTCTCAGGGAATGGGTGATAACATTGCTGACTACATCTCTGTGATTAAAGATTCAAATATTAATTCTCTTCCTGAAAGTTCGCTTAATCTACAAGGCTTTTTTGTCCCTTACTAATCGGAACTGGCAACACTGCACCACCTGTGCCTATGGGAAAAGGCACATATCTGAGTGTAACACAAGTTAGCAGGGGCACAGGACTGACAGCACTTCCACAGTCCTCTCACCATAAATTGCTGAAATGGACCACAATGCCTGTAAATCCTGTTCTTAGAGCAGGGAAGGAGCCAGCACATTTTATTTTCAGTGCATAAGGGCTGGGATAAATGCCACCATTCAGAAGCCATACCTGGACAGGACTCCCAGTCATAGCAGGTGTCATAGCCACAAGGCACTTTCTTCAAGCTGTTTGTAGAGAGCTTTGCCCTTTCAATAGCCCAGCCTATGTTGGTATTACCATGGCAAGGGCCAGCATGCAAGAAATGAAATGATTGCTCTCCAAGGCACATTGCAGCTGAATACTGGCAGCTGGGCTTCGTCATGTTCTGTTCAGAAACAGCATGTAGCACACAGATGTCTTCTGAGTAGTGGCTGTCCAAGGAAAAAGAAAAATTATTTTAGCAGGCTGTGGAACAAGTCCATGCTTCTAAACACTCCACCAGCATGAGATGAAACACAGCAAAGCCATGGCCAGGCTGGAAATCTGTCTAAAGATCTAAGGCTGTCTCAGCTATTGCAGTATCGGGACCTTGGGAAGCCCCTGATACAGCATAGTTCTGTGAGCTGCAGAAGTTTTGGTCCCATCCAAGAGACAGAAAATGAAGGATTTGCCTGCACAGGAGGCGCTGTTGCCTCCACAAGGCACAGGATACTTCCACAGACCCTGTGTTCTCATCCCTACAGTAGCCCAGCTCATATTCAATACATGTTCATCTTTCCATCTCCAGCCCCACACCACACCCCCAGCCTGACCACCCCTTTACTAAAGATCCTCCAGGATAACCCTCTATTAACTTGAAGGCTCAAAGGTCTGTGCAGATTGATTTCTGTAAAGAGAGAGTAAATACAGATCTTATATATTTTATGTGATTTTGAAGACTGAAACATGCAGTGTATTTTGCAGCACGTTCACCTGAAAAATATGAATCTAAAGCACAAAGAGTTAGACCATTATAGGGAGGTGATGACAATGAAAGTGTATAAATCAGAGGAAAAAGTGAAGAAAAGGAAGAGTGGGGATCTCCAGTAGTAGAGGGCAATGGCAGCAGATTAGAAGGATGGACCATCGTGTGCCATTTGGTTAATGTCATTGTTCATTTATTTCATAGACTAAAAAGAGGGCTGTAATTTAAATACAGAGGCATAACTGGCTAGTATCTGAACAGAGATCAGTAACCCTGAGTTTGCTTTTGTGTTTTGCTACTCTTTGTTTTGTGTTCACAATGGACTTTCTGTTTGTCACTGGAGAAACTGTGACTTATGTTTCTAACGAAAGCACTTAACTTACCCACAATCCTCTTCTGGAGACATACAAACACATTCGGATCCAACCTGTTTTTGTCCTGGACTGCAAAACCCTCTAATCTTAGTTTGCTCATCTGAAACAAGAGTGAGAGTTTCTGTAACTAGCAGCAAAGTGAACAGAAATATCTAAGACTTCTGCCATAACGCCTAAATTGGATTTATTTCAGTTTATCCTATATTTCTCTCTTCAAAAGCTGCCATGATATGCAAGGTCTGCATACTGTATAAGTATGCATAGGTCTTTGCAAGAATCGCTAGAAAAGCTTGTACAAGAAGCTTCAACAGAATGAATTCTCCTACTTTACTTTCATAAAGCCTTGTTAATACAGCTGTTGTTTTTTTTTTTTTTTTCCAAGAATGCAGTGTCAGTATCTCAGTTTCATGATTAAAGCGTGCAGTACATTGCAACCAAAAATTCTGAAAAAGTAAAACCAAAATTGATGAACGGTTGCTATACATCTAAAAAACAGTTGTCTGCTTCCTAGTTCTGTCTTGCTATATAATAAACTATGCTGTGGATACCAGAACTATAGAAACAGTAATGCATCTGCAGAGATACTAACCTTTTTCACATGTAATAGATCTCAAAATAGGTGGGATCCAGGACAGGTCTTTTCCACAAGTGTATTGTGTTTGACCAGTTACTATAAACCCAGCTCGGCAACTTAGCTTCATAGTTTCACCGATGTCATAGTGTTGCTTAAATGGGGAAATTGTGACACTGTCAGATGTTGGAGGCCTGAGGCATACTGAGGCTGTAATAAACAAGAAAAACAATAATTCTTGTTGTTTTCATGGTGTAGGGATATTTACAGCAAATCATAATGCTTCAGCTGAAGAGCCATGAAGGCACTCACAATAACACTTAACACCTGACTGACATTCCAAACTAATATTATCATAATTAAGCCTAGAAATTTTCAGTGCACTGTCATGTCAGTGTATTTTGTAAAAATACTTTTCAATCAATAACTAAATAATTACAATGTATTTCTAATGTATGCTAGTAAAAGTAATTTAATTTTAAAGTTTGTTAAAAATAAGGCTGGTATTTACAACATATTTTAATCTTTCTTTTAGAAATGAAGCTATTGACAAAACAATTAAAATGAATGGCATTAGAAAACTCCTAAGTATATTCAGGGAAATTATTTTGATAAAATGAACACTAAGTCAATCAAATTACACTGAGTTCTAGCAAGCTATTGGAATCTCTTCTGTTAGGAAGACCAGGTCAGTTCTGATCCGTAACTGTTGACTGGACTATAAGTACTTCAAGGCATTGATTTATTGTGGGGATTTTCAAGGTGGTGTAGCGGTGATTTAGAGACATCATCCATTTAATATAAAAAGTGGTACTCAGATTCCTCCAAGAACACCTTCTTCAGCATAACTGTCAAACTTAAAGATTATCTATGTAAGTCTGGAAACAAGAGATGAGTCCTTCTGTCAAAGATATTTAAAACTAGACAAGAGAAGGACCTCACAATATCTGAGTTTTTTCTGAAGCAGTTAACATTGTAATATTCTTACAAAATATATAACAGCAACACTTTTGAATCGAAAGAGGAATAATATAGTCACTCAGTAAGTTTTTGCCATGTTTAGTGTCAATGCTTAAAATACCTTTTTAAAATGCTATCTCTTCAGATACCATTACAGATTCTTTTGTTAAACCTATTTAGTGTATTTTTCTTCCACCTGTTTTGTTGCTGGGCCAAATTATTTTTCTATTTCTTACGTTGACATTCAATAAGTTGTTGTGTCCAGGTTTGATCAGGCAGACACCGAAGGAACTGATAGCCACTGAGGACATGACCGCTCACACAGGCAATTTCAGCTTCTTCCCCCACAGCATACTGGTTCTTTTCATTCTTCCAATAAATAAATAAATAAATAAATAATAAAAGTAAAAAGCCTACAGTAATAAAAATAATTTTTTAAAAAAATCTACAGTAATAAAAATAGACATTGTCAAAAGAAACAATGATAAAAGCCTGATATTTTGCAATTGCAATAAGTGGTTGCTTTTCCTTTTCTACAACAGGAGTCATCCATTCACCTACAGAATGTTTGTCTGGCTACACTAACTAATGCCATGGTTACAAATGAAGCATTCAAAGACCACTGTTTGAGATGGATCTCGCCTTGCCTTTGGTTCAGTGGCTGGTGGACTCTGGTGAACTGGAGTCCCACAGCATGCCACGTACACAAAAACATGCTCACATGCACACTATCTAGCTTGGGTACTGGGCATACATAGCAAAGAATCTGTAAAATTTGCCAGCTCTGCAACTACTACGTTTTCCTTCAATATCAATCATTTTTCATTCTCACCCTTATAAATCCATTTTCTGGTGGGTCTGGCCTGGAGCATCCAGACTCAGGTTCAGCAGTCACGATATCTTCTTCTCTCCTTGCTTCATCATCATTAATACAAGGAGCCCCTCTGAAAAGTAAAAATTTGCTGTTAAAGATGCATCTTAAGCAGTCATCAAAAAGTAATGGCAGAATGTCAGAAGCTTTGCACAGGAATGCTCAGAGTATTTTTCCCCTCAAAAAAAAAAAAAAAAGAAAAAAAACAATTTAGTTGGTTTTAAGATAGCATGGTCATAACCCAGCTGTTGCTATCAGGCAATGGTTAAAGGAGGCTGGTTACTCCCAGTGTGGAGCTGTAAAGCCTGGTGTCTGAGACGAGTAACAGAGAACCACATGGTCCATTGCTTTTCATCATCTCCTATCTGCTCCTGGATCTCCTCTGTAGTTTGCAGCAAGGATGAC
Organism: Anseranas semipalmata; assembly: GCA_013399115.1. Classification (NCBI taxonomy): domain Eukaryota; kingdom Metazoa; phylum Chordata; class Aves; order Anseriformes; family Anseranatidae; genus Anseranas; species Anseranas semipalmata. The sequence goes on from VXAA01006095.1 coordinate 234,199, forward strand.
AAAAAACCTGTCTCATCTGCTCATTCTGCTTTTGTTTCCAAGTAGAAAAAATGATCTTGTACAAAGTCTTGCTCTAGAAGAGGCAAGAAACTGAGCCACTTTGGGGGCTGGAGTTATGATTTCAAGTTGAAACCATGCAAAACTGGTACATCAGACATAATCAAAGCAGGAGTATGAAAAGTTTGGTAGTTTAAGTGAAATTCTCTGAGGCATTGAGCTCAGACCTTAACCTCTAAGTAAAGAGGATGTGGTATGAAAAAAAAAGAAACTGCAAACTCCTATGAATGGAAGTAGATGAATTCTCCATGACTTTGGACAGGAAGCCACACAAAGCAGTTTAAGAGATCTATGGACATACTTTAGTATGTAATTCATCAGTCATTTTCTAGGAATAAACAATGAATAAATCCAAACTTGAAGCAAGTTGCAAAGATTTTCAACCATTTCCTTTTCTCAGCTCCTACCACAGATGTTCAGACAGGAGAGCTGCCTGTCTCCTTACTTCTTGGTAGTCACAAAGCCGCTCTGGAGGGCTCTGCCACTTGACTATGGAGATCTTTTGATCTACCATCTTCTTACTTGTCCATGAACACAGAGACATAACAGTCCTCCTCTTCTTCCTGTTCACCCTTGCAGGGCTTTCCACCATTCATTGGGGACGGGTTATTACACTCCCGGGTCCTTCGTCTCTTGAAGGAAGCATCACATGAACTCCATTCAGACCAGCAACCCCAGCGACCATCTACAGCAACTGCAAGAGATAAAAGAAACTCCCATCTTTTGATAAATCTGTATCATACATAGTACTTCTTAGTCCATGTACGAGAGAGATGCTGGTAAATTCATGATAGCCATTTCCAGAGGATTTAAAACTGTTACTGTTAACAGAGTAGATTGTCTCTAGAATGTGAAGTTTTCCAAAGAGATGGTCAGCCAAATTCCAGGTGTTTCATAAGAACCTAAAATACACTTTCCTTTCCAGTTTTGGTTGCAAGGCACATTTAAACCCAGAAGCAGCTTATTTTCTACTTCTGTTGCACATGCAGATGTTTGAGTTTTCATGGTGCCAACCACCTTTTTAGATAACTCACGAAACGATGAATTATCAAATTAAATATGAGTTCTAACACCAAGTTTAAACCTCAAATCTGCTTCCCACACAGGCTAAATTAAAATACCCCTGTCTTCTCTTACCCGTCAGGGTATTTTGTCTGTGCCACCATGAAGCACTATATAAGAATTTTTATTTACACACTATTTCTTTGCTGCATGACATAGATTATCTACATTCATATCTTTATTTGCATATGTTAAATAGTTTATTTCTTTCTGAGGCCTGTAGTTGCCTGAGTCACTTTCCCTTCTGCCCTCTTTTGGTTCTGAAATATAATAATAGTAATATAATTATTATTAATAATGATATATTATAAGACTCTTCTCTTTTCTATATGTATGCCATTAGTGCCAAATTCATTCAAAAAGAAATGCTTTTGTGTGAAATTGTTCTTTAAATTTTTCAGAATAATGATTATGCTCCCTATCCTTAAGACATTTTACATTGATTTTTCCTCCCACGTTGTAATGAAAAATTCTTATATCCATTAGATATTTTGTCTTAAGCATAATAGGCTACAGAGAAACTAAGGAATGGGTTTATTAATTTGTGCATCAATTATCTTTGGTCTCAATTTAATTCTTATTGCTAAACAACTAATTTCCTACTATATTTTTGATATAGCTAAGGAATCTTTTATCATGTCTTATAGTTTCTTCTATGAGCCATGCCTATTCAGTATCATTTTTTTTTCCTATTTTTAATTCTCCCTTTGTTTTTATACTTTCTGACCATCACCATAGAGTAAGAAGTGCCATAGATTTAGTAAGAGAAGGTTATATCAGATTTATCTTCGACAAAATTGACAGGGGATTTTTAGGTGAAAGGTATGATGTGAATTTATGATATCATAAGTGTTTTGGAAAAACATTATAAGAATATGAAAAGCTAACAACATCAAGGACCTTTCCCAGGGTGCAGCTGTGACCAGCCCTTCCCCACCTGGCTGATGCTTCCCTGGCCAAAGACTTCCTGGGGTCTTAGAGGGAAAATGAACAAACTAATGCTTATCCTAATATCTTGCTAAATCCCAGCTATCTTCTCTGTGTGTTATCTAACAGATAACAGCATTGTGGTTTTAAGTTGTGCATATCCTGCCTATGGAGTCTGAGCACTGTGAAAGGGGCCTGAAAAGAGCAGCCCAGAGAGGGGCAGGACAGGCTGTTTTAGGGCTAATCTTTCAACATTTCTGCAATGGTCTTAGCTCTGGTAACAAGAGCTTCTCAGTTGTTCTAAATGCAGGACTAAATACCACTGCACTAAGAAAAATAATTTTTGATAGGCACTGGAAATATGATTTGGAAATAACGTGGGAGAGAAAGATTCGGGTATTAGACAGTTAATTGCATGAAATATTTATATGTTACATTTATTAATTTGTGCATCAACTGATGCATTTATTATTGTGCAAATAAATGCATTTATAAATTTATAAACACATTTATAAAATCATTCAGGTTTTTGTTTTTTAATGAAATTTCAGAGTTTTGTTCTGTATAAAGTACAGAGAATTTAATTTTCAAACAATCTAAAAGAGCAATGACTAGCCTCCTCATTTTTCCTGTACCACAGGAATTCCAACCACAGACTGCTATGCATTTTATATCAGAAGGACAACATTTATATCACGACAGTATCAGTCCACACACCTGACTCGTAACCCGGAGCACGGATTTCACAGTTCATGCCGTAGGTGCCAGCCTGGCACAGGCAGAGGCACTCCGTCCCAGAAAGCACGGGCCTGCCATTGTTGGGGCACGGGGCACACTGGCACGGGTCAAACCTGCCCGCGTAGTCCCTCAGGGCTCTCCTGAGGTTGCGACGCCTGGTCACGGCACACGGCACGTCCTTCACCAGGTCCACAATGGACGACACCTGGCAAACAGCCATTCAGTTAGCGCTTACCTTCTATTTAGCTGTGTGCCATACCTTGCAATGTATACCCAACCAAGGAAAGCACACACTGGTTTTCATATCATGGCCAAATATGTGTGCACATATGATTCATATCACACACAGAACCATCCTGATTTAAAAGGCAGGAAACACCTGCACAGCTCTTTGAAAAAAAACCAATATTTTTCTTACCCTTCTCTTACCTCAAAGTCGATCACCACGGGATTGTCCTTTGTTGATTCCAACCATGTTGTGAAGATTGTGTGCCCTGGAAAATCCAACTTTTTCTCCCAGGCCAGAGCTGCAGCATATTCTGACCTGCCACCTTTGACCAGAGAGATTGACCGTTCGGCTGACTCCAAAATGGAACCTAAAAGGGGATTTTAGCACCGAACTGTCAGAAAAAAAAGCCTTCAAAGACAGTTGTTACAATAACAGCATTACTACAAAAAGTGTAAGAAGATAGAAAGGAATTTACTAAAATTAATTTTATAAAGTTATCCTTGGAAGAAAGGAGTCTAAGCTCAGAAAAAAACAATCCCCATTCCGTTTAGTGGTGTGTCATAGTTGCCAAAGAAAGCTGTCCAAGACCCTCACCACAGAGATAAAACTATACAAAGGACTTGTGGAAACTCCATAGGTTACACCAGGCTCCTCTAGAAGGAGGATGTACTGCAAGGCAGAGTCTTTGGTCCCAGTGGTAAATGTCTGAGTAACTGGACTTATTTATAGAATGAGTGCAAAAACAGTGGAGGTGAGGAAATCTCTGTTTTTAGTGATGCAAAATATGACTCTTGCCATTCTTGCAGAAATTGCACCAGCTTTCTGCAGTTTGAGACACATTGCTGGGGGCTTCCTGCACCTAGATGTCTCACGAGGAAGATGGTAGGGGAAGGTCAGGGAGCATTATTACTGCCCAACTTTCTCAGCAGCCCTGACCAACCCCTAGAGAAGAGATCAGGGACTCACTCGTGATCACAGGTTTCTAGTAGTGCCCGTTTTCCACTTTGGCACACCTGGCTCTGGGGCCATGGGGGACAATTGTCATATCCATGACTGCCGAGAAGAGCCAGTGACGCTGGATCCCAAGTGATAGCGCTGCAGAGCAGAGGATAAGCACTCCTACATCATAATTTCTTTTGCTAGCAAGACAATGTTTCTGATGCTTGCATCAGGGAAGCAGTGAAACCCCGGCTTCTCTGACAGTTCAAAGCTGGGAGGTCACCTGGGGTGCCTTGTTGAGGGGGATGGTATCTCTCAGGGTAACTAACAGGATACCAGCCCCAGTATCATCACAGTCACCTTCATGTTTCACGGTCATCCTGTTTGTGACACATCTGGTACTGACTTTCTTCTTCTTTCGGAAGAATACACGCCTTGTTGTTTCTGATCGGACACACTCCATTGATTCATCCACTGCCAGACCTAGAAATTCCAGAGCAGAAGCTGCATCACCCTAACTGTGTTACATGATCACACCATGCCCTAAGGCTCCTGCATCAAGGTGAGCCATCACAGCTCTCTCTGCTCACTGGTTTCTTTCTGTCCTCTGTACTGCACTCAAGATCCTCATCCTCCACTGCCCCCACTGCCAGTGGCTCTTCTGCTCCTCATCTCCTTGGTCCCATTGGGCTCTGACCATGTTCACCCTGTCCCAAAGTCCTCCTCCCATTCCTGTCTGGGTATTTCTCCCATGTCACCTTTTCTGTGGTATCTGATTCTCCTTCCTGTTACTGGCACACCATAGAACAATCTTTTGTTGTTCACAGTCCAACTACACTCTCCCAAGGTGCTGTTTTGCAGCAGGCAGTGGTGGTGGGAACAGCAAACCTTTCTCTGAGCACAGGTCATAGCAAGAGGCTGCTCCTCGTGGGGCAGCAATAACCACCTCTTCCTGCAGTGCTTTGGGCATAGGCCACTAATCAGTCTGGAAGGAGACATCACTGCTGCAGGTACCCACTTTCCTAGGTACAAACAGCATTGGACTGAGTCATACTTACAATACCTTTTAGGTATCCTCTCACACCCATACAAGTTACAGTGGTGGTGTTAAGGATCACAGCTTTTAATCTTAGAGTTCCACTTCTGTAGTATTCTGTTTTAATTTTGGCATTCTGGCAGTCATTGGATCAGTTTCAGACTCATTTTTAATCAATATCAACAGTTTTAATGACTGTAGCCCAGAAGGTACCACTTATACCTCTTGGACCTCAGTCCCACAGTGGGGTATGCTGGAACACCTCTTGCTAGTGTCACTTGATCTTGATCTGAAGGTCTTAAGAGGTGTCCCTGAACATGATGACATTTACCAGGTAAATAAGAAAAATCTTTAACTTTTTGAAATAAAACATGGAGTAAAATTTTCTTCTTGTTTTACATCTGGGCAGAGTGGGTAATTCCTGTGCCTATGCCAGTCTAAAAGATTTTTGTTGAGTTTACTATGTGGCGTAAGGCCTAAAAACAGACAGTGATAAGAAAAGCTGGTAAACAAATCATGATATTTTCTTGCTGAAGATTACATACCTGAGTTCTTCAGTTCCTCTGAACTGTACTGGTAAAGGACGTCATAGGAACCACCCATCTTTCCAGAGGTGTAGTAATGAGTGCCAAAGTCATCAAATATTCTGCTGTATAAAGCATAGTTGTACTCCAGGGGCAGGTGGTTAAGTGCTTTTAGAAAGACATCTGAAAGTTGCAGATCTGACTCTTTCATTGTGAAGTTTGCAACGGAGATGACTTTATGGACTCTAACAAAGTTGGAATTCTAGAAATTTAAAAAANGAAAAGAAAAAGAAAGAAAGAAAGAAAAAAAGAGTCTTAATAAGTAGCTAATTGCAGAAAGTAGAGTGGCCAGGAGTATGTCCTGAACTATTTCATCCTGTCTATCATGCTGCTTTAACAATGAGAAAACTAACACAAACTAGCCATGGAGTTTCCAAGCACCCTGTGAGGTTCTCGAGGACAATGCTCATTGCTACTTTACATTGTGGGAGTATGTAGGATTCCAACATAAGAATCCCTAAGCACTGGAGAAACAGAAAGTACAGTGATTCCTGCTATAACAAATACACCAGCAATTGATAAGACACCCAAAAGGCTAGGAGGAAAGGCTGCAGCTTATAAGCATCTGTGAGCTGTTTGCAACTAATCATCAGTGGGTATTTTTGATACTACCTCACTGTCAAGAAGTCTCAGACATTATTTAACAGTCTGTTAAAACTAAAACCACAGAGATAAAAATCTCATTCAGTTCAAGTGTCAGGCTGTTAACAGGCAAGGTCTGGGGAGTGATATGAGAGGGAAAAAGCAAAAGAGAAAGTTCAGAAACTGGAAACATCACCTGTTATATTTACAAAACTCATGTTTTTGAGACAGCTACTTCAGATTTTTTTTCAATGCTAGAGGCTGTTAATGTGGGAGTTTAACTAAAAAAAGAGGAGAGAAACGAGAATACTGAATGAAGAAATTTGTAAAGTGCCAAAGAGAATTGCTGAAAAAAGAGCTGAAGCAAAGAGATCAAGAGCAAAAGGAGTGATGGGAAACATGAGCAAATGAGTAACATGCAGATAGAAAAAAAATGTTATAAAAAAAATGATACTGATTTATACATGGGTTCTTCTGCTGAATTTTGTTGCTGGTAGGTTGGCTCTACTCCACTTCTGTCTTCAAGCTCACTTGGCTTAGAAGACATAAGGTTGCATCTAGATAGGGAGTTTCTCCAGCCAAGACTCAGCAACATAACACGTGAACTGGACCTCAGCTCTCAGCTGTGCACAGCACTGTTCATTTCAGTGCTGTCATCTGCACACTGGAAGATAAGCTAAGGGTGCTCAGCTATCTGCTGCAGTGAGAATAAGAATGGAAGAAATAGGGTACATAACAGTCCCCAGGCTGTACTCAGCTCCTAAAATACCTTGTGGTAATATCATTTCTAAGAAAAAGACTTCTGGGTTATTTGGGTTCTGATCCTGAATTTCCAGACACACTGGCTAACATTTCGGTTGTGAGGCACAAAATTACAGGCAACTTTGGCAAATACCGATTCTAAATGCTCAGTTGGATAAGATGCCTCTGCATACCAAAAAAAGAATTTTAGCTTGAAATGCATCTCACATTTATATTTTCTACTACTAAAAGTATCTTAAGTCCTTTTCTTACTAGCAGTTTACCTTACCCAATGATTTCTATATTAAGCCTCTGAGACTTGGACAACCTTGGAAATTCTTATTTATAGAAGACGTTCAGGAAACTGGATTCCAAAGTGCCCAGTTATCTCAGGGCACGTGTCTAAACACACTGGTAGCCCCTGGTGCCTGTGGCAATCTTGACCTATGAATACCAGGTATCAATACAAAATATAGTGCTGTAGATCAGAGCTGATTATTCTCGAAGATATTCAGCCAAAAGCCTTGTCTAAATCAAGCGTAAACACTCAGATAATTCTGTTACGATATAAAAACTACTCCACTGACAAAAATGCAGCCAAACACAAGCTGAGATGGACTGATGTTGAAACCAGTAGTTTTAACTAATTGGAAAAGTTCTAACAAAGCAGAGTTTCACCAAAATATACTCGTTAATTACACAGTGTTTAATTCCAAGTATTGTAAGCACAGTTGCCACAGTATCATTCCTGTCCATGCCTTATATCCCCAAGGATGGGGATGGTTTCCCATTTTTCAGCCCTCAGTTTTTGAATTGTGGTTCAAGCCATCCAACTCAATTAACTGCAGCCAAGAATACTAGGAACATGAGCTAAGGGGATGGGCACAAAGCCAGATACAATGCCCTTGGTGACTTTGGCTGACTGCAATGCACATGCTATCAGGTGGGTGCAGATATGCCAGTTTCTGAGCTATCTTCCCAATCTCAAAGGAACATGGAGTTCAACAAAATCAACAGCATGGGAATTCAGTAACCATAAAAAGTGAAGAAACTAGTATATAAAAATAACAACATACAGCAGGATGGGCAAGATTAATAAACTAGTTCATAAAGAAGTGTGTAATATAATATTCCAGCCTCACTTTTAAGAGTCTCCTTACATTTAGTAGAGAGGAATGTGAGCTGGTCGCCTGGGATCCCGCTACAGCCCTACTAGGACGCTATTCAGTGAGCATACAGTTGTGTAGAAATCCACCCAGTTTCTTTTCATAGATACAAAAGGAGGGCAACTAGCTGAGATGCAGATCTCTGTAGAACTGCTGTTGTCTACAGACATACAAGATGAATCCCACCCTAGATGGTTACCTTGATGCAAGCAGAGGACCTCAGAGAGATCACGAGGGTGATTAAAGGATCAGAAAACAAGATGACATACTAGAGGACCTAAAGATCAGCTTAGCAAAAGAATTCTGGCAAACAAAAACAAGCTTTAAAAACATTTTTTTTCATATTTCATCCATACCAATGTGGAAAAAATCAGGACATTTCAAGTTGCTTGGGCCCTATAGAGACCCTGCAATTCTCATGTGAAGATCTTCTGCACGCAGTTTAAAATATTGGTCTGAACTTGACCTCGCAAAGTCCAAGTTCTCACACCTTTTAAGTGGTCTATTCAAACTATTTTTACTTTTTAAGTGAACATTATAAATTTATAAATTGGTCTCATATACATGTATACGTAGATATCTATTGGTATATACACCTATAAATAAACTGTACATGGATAGGTAGAGGTAAAAACGTACTGCATCATGTATGACACAGTAGAGAACACAAGGAGGACCCAAGATAAAACTCCTGCTGTGGACTTACTAAGGAGGGATTTTAACCTGTGTCATCTAGAGCCAACAGCAGACTAAGTTATCAGCTATTTCCTGTGGGTTTTGTGATTTCATGACAACAGTGCTCAAAACCAACATAAGTCCAAGAAACCTTCCTCATGAAAGTTTTATTGAAATGAACATCTGTTCATTTCTGAACTCACGTAGTTTAGATGGGTTCTTCAACAAGAAGACACCATTCTACCAAAATAAACTTACCAGTTCTACAGAAGAACAGTTTGATGTGTATATAGGTATCTACATGGGAATGAAAGCAAATAGGTCTCCAGTAGCTGGAACTTTAGGATAGATGAATTCAGACTAGAAATAATGGACTATTTAAGCAGCTAAGCTGCTTAACCATTAGGACAAGTTAACAAGGCTTGCAATAAAGCTTCTGTCATAGGAAGAAAATTAAGACTGGTATTTTTGTACAAGATGCATTCTAATTTTGTTAGAATTCTTGGGTTTCAACAAACATTAATTTTGACTGGTCCTATGGCCTCTGCCAGGCAGAATTGCAAACAAAACAATGTTTGATCCATTACTGACATTAAACTCTAGAAGTACATGCATCTCATATGCCACAGTACTCCTCTGCATTAAAGGGGCAGAATTTTATGGGAAAGGGTTGTCTATTCTTAGAAACATTTCTCTTGATATATTATTTCTGAGATCATTTTTGTGACTGCTTGCAGCTTGACAGCCACAGAACTTCAATACTACAACATGTAAATTAGTTACCAAATGAAAAACTAATGGAGTTTAATTCCTGTACATACATATGTACAACATTCCTGAGTGGACTTCATTTTGTTTGAGAGTTGTGCCTGTTATTGTTTTTACACACCTTTACTTGCCTTTACATGCCTTTACATACCTTCTTGATCTGTAACTAATACAACCGAACAGAATATCCTGAGCTGAAAGGGACCCAGCGAGGTTCATCAAGTCCAATTTATGGCTCCACACAGGACCACCCAAAAACCAGATCATGTGTCTGAGAGCGTTGCACAAACACTTCTTGAACTCCGGCAGGCTCAGTGCTGTGACCACTGCCCTGGGGAGCCTGTTCCAGTGCCTGACCACCCTCTTGGTGAAGAACCTTTTCCTGACACCCAGCCTGACCCTCCCCTGTCACAGCTCCATGCCGTTCCCTCGGGTCCTGTTGCTGTCACCAGAGAGCAGAGATCAGCGCCTGCCCCTCCGCTCCCCTCCTGAGGAAGCTGCAGGCCGCCATGAGGCCTCCCCTCAGACTTCCCTTCTCTGGCCTGAACAAACCAAGGGACCTCAGCCGCTCCTCATATGTCTTCCCCTCTAGGCCCTTCACCATCTTTGTGGGAAAAGAATGGTTTACCCAATATGATAATCTCAAATTTATGTTAAGTTTATGCTTTTGTAAGTAGAATTAGCCTATGATTTCTGTACTAAAAACAGAAAAGCCTGTTGCACTATGGAAAGTATGTTACAACCAGGAACATCCTGTAGTATCAGGAGAGGACCTTCCTTATGTGTAATTCTAGTAGTTTTGTGAAAGGTAATGCCAGTGCCTTGATAATGGACAGTGACCTTTGGTAGCTCAGTTCTCCAAAACAAGCAGATGGAAACTCAAAGAAAGGAAGAAAATGACCGCAACATTCAATTACCTTTTCATGTGAGGCTTCAATGGCTTTCTTAAAGGAGGAAGATGATGTGACTTGAACCCGTGTCTTTTTTGAGAATAGAAGTGGGATGCCAGATCTTCTTCGAGCACTATGAAAGGATGAACTACTTCCATGATCACTGTCACTCAGGGGAGTTAAATCTCTGTAGAAATCTGATTTTACATCATCCTCTTCGTCTGTTACCTGGAGATTCAGTAAAGTGAAAAGGATTTGGCCAAATAACAACTTGAAACAGACCAACCTATTAAAGAATGAATTCTTGACTTTTTCTGGAAGAAACATGTATGATTTTTTTTTTTTGAGAAATGGCAGTAAGCTAAAAAGCTGTTCTTAAAAACAACAAAAAATGAGGTTGAGAGACATTAATAGGTGAGATAAATAAAGGATAAGTAGATTTACTAACAGGCACTTATACAAGAAAAAAAAAAAAAAATAAGAGTAAGCATGTATCACTTTCTTCTAAAATTCCCCAGTCCCCCTGATCTGAAGTTTAGGAATAATTTTCAACAAATGTTTCATCATACTTTTCAAAGACTTTCAGACCTGCACACTACATCCACACTAGGAGTAAGTCCCATTCCCATGGCTTTTATATTGTACAACACAAAGAGCTTGGTGCCTTTTTTCCTTTTTTCTTGATTCCCTGCTAGAAGAATGAAGAAGTTTGATCCAGAGAGGAGTCTTAGAGCACACCTGCAGTGCGAGCACCCATATTGCATGATGGACTAGGGGTAGGGGAAGGGAAACAGAGGGTGAACCTGCCTGATAAAGTTGGTAAGCCTCAACGGTGCTGTTGTGCAGCATCAGTTCAAAAGTGACTCATTTCCCAAAACACAGGCAAGTCCCTCCCAAGATCTGTGGGTGTTAGAAAGATTCAATTTTTTCCCATTCAGGCTCACCTAATAGGGCTGCAAAGGACCTTGGGCATTGATGTCCGTCTCCCTGATCCAGTTCTGTTCTTCAAGAAGTCACTTGCTTTTGCATGAAAATGCATTGGAGTTCCAAGTAGAAAGCCTGATCCAGTGACCTTTCTATACCAAATACTACTCTAAGTGTTCAATGATAGAGATGCAACCATAGTGAGAGTCACAAACCCTTAACATTTCTGCAGGCGGACATTAGTAACATCATGAACCACACAGCTTTGAGGAGACATGGGCAAATGTACTAAATCTGGCTGGGCTGGAGTTCACTTCCCCCACTGCAGCCCATACAGTGCTGTGTTCTGCACCTGTAGCTAGAACAGGTTGATACCACACCAGTGTTTGGCTGTTGCTGAGCAGTGCTGGCACAGCACCATGACTCTCTCCAGCCCCGAGAAGCCAGTAGGCTGGTGGTGAGCAAGAGGTGAGGAGGCGACATTGCCAGGGCATCCGACCTAAACCAAAGGGATATTCCATACCATATGATGTCACACAACAATAAAAGCTGGGAGAGGGAAAGGAGAAGGGGGGACTCTCACTATGAAGACATCTGTCCTCCTGAACAACCACTACACATATTGAGGTCCTGCTTCCTAAAACTTGTCCGAACATTGCTTGTTGATGGGAAGTAGAGAATAATTGTTTTTTCTATCTTTGCATCTGCATGGCCTTTGCTTGTGTTTTTTTTTTTTTTCCCCTTTCTTTTCACTTTAATTAACTTATCCTTATTTCTATCCATGAGTTTTTTTTTCCATCATATTTTCTCCCCCACAATTCTTTTGAAGAGAGGGATTAAGAGACCAGTGTCATGGAGTTTTGTTAGCCATCAGTGTGAAACCACCACAGCAAACCAAGGCTTGTTTTCCCCATTGAATATTTCTACATGCAGTAATTTTTCATTGTCATTGACCAAACCAGAAGAATAGCAAAACGAATTACAGTTTCCATGGAAAATATTAGAGTGTCCTTTGTTCAATTGCTCCTTTTAAAATGATACTAAAATATCGTGGCACTTATGACAAAAATCAGCAGTTCAGATTTCATCCATTACTTGAGCCTTTTTCGTGTCCTGCGTCCTTTCCTTCTCAACACAGTAGCTATTTGCTTCAGAGAGGGCCTGCCAGTATGTATGTAGCTAGATGTTGTGCACTAACCACAATATTCAAACTAGGAAGGGCTGTAAAGGGAACAGGCTGGACTGAGAGGCTGAAACTGCTCAGGGAGGAGCTGGTCCCAAGGCTGCAGATGACTAAGAGGGAAGCTGCAGCTGGGAGAGCTGTTGGTATTGGAGGGATACAGCAGTGATGCTGAAATGAGCTTTGGACTTCATCAGGCCCCTGGCTGGATTATGTCAGGGCAAGACCCTTGGTACCAGGTCACAACAGAGGCATGGCCATGAGGAAGCAGGAGAGAAGCCTAGATCAATCAATCACATTGAATCTAATATACAGTGCAGTGAGTAGACACAGACCAGAAAGGCACAAGTAAAGCCACCCAACACCACTCAATTTATCCCATTTCCACACATCCCCAGACACATGTTCAGGCCTTACCAGGTTGAGAATTCTTGTCTTAAAACACACATTACTTCTTAAGACTTCAGCACATAACTTGGACTACAGTTATGACAAGAGTTTTTCAACTAACATTTGCTAGAGAGTACCTGAAAGCTGACAGACTCCACGTTTGCAGGAAGACGATATGATTTCCTTGTCTCATTGCGCTTCACAGTTCTGCATTCTCCTCCATTGAAAGAGTTGCCAAGGACTTCCCCTCGGCTCTCTCCTGCCAGAATGTGAAATCTAACAACAAAAACAACAATGACAAAAATCTAGAAATTAAACAATCTCAGAAAGACATAAACTTAGATCATTGATTGGTATATGACTGTCTTGAAGACACTGTATGTTTGAATGAGAGGATGTGAGCATTAAGGCGGCCACTGCTTTGAAAGAAGTTTCTCCGCAAGAATTTCTAATTCACACTGGATTCACCTGAAAAACTACACATCCAGGGTATAGTAGCCATTCTGTTTCCTACTTTCCAGTGGTGCCTAACCTTCTGGATAACACCAGTCAGACTAAGACTTCCCTAGACAATCATTATTACTCAAGTAGAGAGGCCAAAAATGGCCTAGGAAAATGAACAAGCAGTTCTCTATTTCTACCACAAGTGATGTTACCAGAGTGCACTAAGTTAATTCAAAAACAGAAGACCTGGGACAGGCATCCCATGTTTAAGTGTCACACTGCTTTAATTAGTAGGCTGGAAGAGGTTATGGTTGGTGTTGTGAGGGATGTACCATGCACAACCAAACATCTATAGAGGAACATCCACATTTCTGAAGTGCTTTGGTATAACTGAGCTGGAATTTACCAATATATGATATTCTGGTTTCTGTGAGGGCAGGCAAGATCCCTCAGACAGCAATGCTCTCTGATGGCTCCTCATCCAGTACAGCAGCAGTGCAGAATAGGACTGACATATGCGGTGGGCAAGTCCTAGCCTGACAGTTTGGTTACATTTTTATAATCTCTGGCTAGTTTTAATTTGAGAAATTATGTGTTGTGGGATACTCTCACATGATAATTTGGGGATTATCTTATTACATTATGTAAATTACTCAGCAACGATCTCATGTCTATGAAATAAGCAAAGCTGGCTTACCCACTGCCTATTAACTGCACACCAGGGATGCTCTCAAACTTTCTGGCACACACTATCTTTTTCCTCCCACAATTTCTTTCATCAGAGTTGTCCCCACAGTCGTTTTCTCCATTGCATTCCAATTTTTTTGCAATGCAGCGACCTGCATCAGAGGAAAAGCATCAGCAAGAACACTTATGCAAAGATTCATCACATCTGAATGCAAAAAAAGGCAGCTTCTTTTGTTAATAAAGGTGTAAACCTGCAGCAGGAATTAGCAGCAATGCAGTGTAATGTCTAGATTACTCCAATAAAAATAGTTGTTTCTATTCTGCCAGTTTGCCTTGCTTTGAAGCCGCAATGGCCTAAGGTAAGGTTTAGCAAAAGGATATGTGGAAAAAGTTATTGAGCCTCATCAGGTATACTTAAACTGAAGCAAGCAAGAAATAACCACAAAATGATTTACATTTTCATAAAAATAGTGCAAGTCTGGGTTCAGACAAACTGTATGGATATGCTTGTATAGGAAAAAATATACCAAAAAAAAATCTCATTGGAACAGTACTACTCACTAGCTGCCATTGTTGTGCTGACATCCCAAGCTAAAGATTGCACTACCCTGAATTCCCTTTAGCTACAGAAGAAACTGCAAATGTAAGCTCCTTCTAATATAAATATATACTAATATATATAAAATCCTCAAGTAAACATTTCTGCCTGCCCCTTTCCCTGAAATGTGTGCATAGAATATATAAGGATGATCTGGACATTTTTTTTATTTTTTTCTCAAGCAGTGTCTATTGACTACTGAATAATGCAGCAGTTAAGCTGTGAAACCACCATTACCACTTTCACACTGGAATTTATTCTTGCAGTTGACCTCCACTATGTTGCAGAGCTTAGCTGGAAAGCATGGGCGGGAATCCACCAGCGGCTCAGTGCAGGCCTGACCCCCAAACTGAGATGGTCGCAAGAGTTTTCGGACACGAAACTGGAAAGCAGAAGAAATGAAAAAAATTTTTTTTTTTTTTTTAAAAAACGTGTGAGCTATTTTGTAGCTATGTGGCCTCAGTGGCCTCCCAGGCAGAGCCACATGTCTCCGTGCTGCTGAAGCTTTGTTGAAATCAGAGACCAGGAGGAAGTCATCAGTTATTTTTGTCCTTGCATCCTATCACATCCTCATCCCAGGTAAGGCAGGTAGACACCTGAAATCCATGAGCCTCAATGGCAAAGCACAGGTGATGAAACATTTGACAACCTGGGCTACATCGCAGCAGGAATCAAAACTTCCATCCCTGTACATTCAGTTGAAGAGGTACAGTAGGAAGTGATGTGTGAACAGTCTATTGGAGATTTTTTCATGTTTTTATCATCTCTATTGAAATAGAAATACTATGATAGTGGCATGTATCCCCAATCCAAAATCAGCTTGACTCCCACTCATTGGACCTCTTGTTTGAGGAGAACTGGGCAGGACAGAAACCGTTTTCCTGAAACACTCTACTGTTAAACATCTGGGAGCAAAATCTCAAGCTCATTTGGTTTTCCTTCCCCAAATCAGAACCCTCATTGCAGAATAATGATGCTGAAGGCTGCTAGACAAATCACTTCAGATACATTTTCCACTCCACTTCAAGGAACTGCTGGTGAAACCTATCTGCCTCTGACTGAACTGCTCTTTCACTAAGAAAGGGTTGGAATTTTTTGCCTATTTGATAAACAGTTCCTTGCAGACTTCATTACTACATCTGTAGACAGACCCTGAAGTCAAACAATGCAGGAGGACCTCAA